>CM040396.1:111851570-111978833 GCA_022702515.1 Ilyophis sp. 1 JC-2022
GATGTTCCCACTGATTTGTTCCACCCCAGTTCCTTTATATAGAGAGATATGTCGAGTGCTCTGTCTATTCAGATGAAGCCATTCAACACAGAACATTAGTGTTTATGAGCCTTCTTTTCATCAACTCTTACAAAACAAAGAGCTCTTTTGCCCAAGAGCACAGACTCTGCTCTGGACCAGGAGCGGCCAAGCCAGGTCCCGGGGAGCCGCAGTGTCTGCTGGTTTTTGTTTTCACCTTAAATACAGCAGCCACCTTAGACCCAAGAAACCAGGGGGCCTGTTCCAGAAAGCAGGATTACTGAGATAGCTGGATAACGGCACTGAGTAAAATCCGGAACAGCTCTTTTTACTCCAGTCCGTGTTTCAGATCTGGGAGGGTTCCGGGTTTTACTCAGTGCAGTTATCCAGCTAACTCAGTGATCCTGCTTCTCTTACACAGCGCAGTTATCCAGCTAACTCAGTAATCCTGCTTCACTTGCACAGTGCAGTTATCCAGCTAACTCCAAAATCCTGCTTTGTGAAATACGCCCCTGGTGAGCTGCTTCATTAATGAAATAAGTGGTGAGTAGCAACAAAAACCAAGAGAGCTTCCGGCTCTCCAGGACCTGGGTTGGCCACCTCTGCTCTGGACTATTATTCCCACTCGTTCCTGCAGGTTTTAATCCACTGTATTATTCCCGGGCCTGGAGGCTGGGCTTTATTATTCCCGGGACAATAATATTGACTACAAGTTCACAGACCATTGCCCTCTGACCCCCTGGTGGTGTATCTGCATGAACGGCCAGCAGCCTGCCTTACACCACCATAAAACACATTCTACAACCTGAGGCAATGCCTTTAGGGAAGACTCAGAATGTACAATCTCTTAACGGTGAGCGAGGAGCCCATTATTGACAGTCCTCACAGTGCACACTCACACATACACACTCTGATTCAGGCTGTCCTCACAGTGTATACTCACACATACACACTCTGATTCAGGCTGAGTCCTCACAGTGTATACTCACACATACACACTCTGATTCAGGCTGTCCTCACAGTGTATACTCACACATACACACTCTGATTCAGGCTGTCCTCACAGTGTATACTCACACATACACACTCTGATTCAGGCTGAGTCCTCACAGTGCATACTCACACATACACACTCTGATTCAGGCTGAGTCCTCACAGTGTATACTCACACATACACACTCTGATTCAGGCTGAGTCCTCACAGTGCATACTCACACATGCACACTCTGATTCAGGCTGAGTCCTCACAGTGCACACTCACACATACACACTCTGATTCAGGCTGAGTCCTCACAGTGCATACTCACACATACACACTCTGATTCAGGCTGAGTCCTCACAGTGCATACTCACACATACACACTCTGATTCAGGCTGTGTCCTCACAGTGTATACTCACACATACACACTCTGATTCAGACTGAGTCCTCACAGTGTATACTCACACATACACACTCTGATTCAGGCTGAGTCCTCACAGTGCATACTCACACATACACACTCTGATTCAGGCTGAGTCCTCACAGTGTATACTCACACATACACACTCTGATTCAGGCTGAGTCCTCACAGTGTATACTCACACATACACACTCTGATTCAGGCTGAGTCCTCACAGTGCATACTCACACATACACACTCTGATTCAGGCTGTCCTCACAGTGTATACTCACACATACACACTCTGATTCAGGCTGAGTCCTCACAGTGTATACTCACACATACACACTCTGATTCAGGCTGAGTCCTCACAGTGTATACTCACACATACACACTCTGATTCAGGCTGAGTCCTCACAGTGCATACTCACACATACACACTCTGATTCAGGCTGAGTCCTCACAGTGCATACTCACACATACACACTCTGATTCAGGCTGAGTCCTCACAGTGCATACTCACACATACACACTCTGATTCAGGCTGAGTCCTCACAGTGTATACTCACACATACACACTCTGATTCAGGCTGAGTCCTCACAGTGCATACTCACACATACACACTCTGATTCAGGCTGAGTCCTCACAGTGCATACTCACACATACACACTCTGATTCAGGCTGAGTCCTCACAGTGCATACTCACACATACACACTCTGATTCAGGCTGAGTCCTCACAGTGCATACTCACACATACACACTCTGATTCAGGCTGAGTCCTCACAGTGCATACTCACACATACACACTCTGATTCAGGCTGTCCTCACAGTGTATACTCACACATGCACACTCTGATTCAGGCTGAGTCCTCACAGTGCATACTCACACATACACACTCTGATTCAGGCTGAGTCCTCACAGTGTATACTCACACATACACACTCTGATTCAGGCTGAGTCCTCACAGTGCATACTCACACATACACACTCTGATTCAGGCTGTCCTCACAGTGTATACTCACACATACACACTCTGTTTCAGGCTGAGTCCTCACAGTGTATACTCACACATGCACACTCTGATTCAGGCTGAGTCCTCACAGTGCATACTCACACATACACACTCTGATTCAGGCTGAGTCCTCACAGTGTATACTCACACATACACACTCTGATTCAGGCTGAGTCCTCACAGTGCATACTCACACATACACACTCTGATTCAGGCTGTCCTCACAGTGTATACTCACACATACACACTCTGATTCAGACTGAGTCCTCACAGTGTATACTCACACATACACACTCTGATTCAGGCTGAGTCCTCACAGTGCATACTCACACATACACACTCTGATTCAGGCTGTCCTCACAGTGTATACTCACACATACACACTCTGTTTCAGGCTGAGTCCTCACAGTGTATACTCACACATGCACACTCTGATTCAGGCTGAGTCCTCACAGTGCATACTCACACATACACACTCTGATTCAGGCTGAGTCCTCACAGTGTATACTCACACATACACACTCTGATTCAGGCTGAGTCCTCACAGTGCATACTCACACATACACACTCTGATTCAGGCTGTCCTCACAGTGTATACTCACACATACACACTCTGATTCAGACTGTGTCCTCACAGTGTATACTCACACATACACACTCTGATTCAGGCTGAGTCCTCACAGTGCATACTCACACATACACACTCTGATTCAGGCTGAGTCCTCACAGTGTATACTCACACATACACACTCTGATTCAGGCTGAGTCCTCACAGTGTATACTCACACATACACACTCTGATTCAGGCTGAGTCCTCACAGTGCATACTCACACATACACACTCTGATTCAGGCTGTCCTCACAGTGTATACTCACACATACACACTCTGATTCAGGCTGAGTCCTCACAGTGTATACTCACACATACACACTCTGATTCAGGCTGTCCTCACAGTGTATACTCACACATACACACTCTGATTCAGGCTGAGTCCTCACAGTGTATACTCACACATACACACTCTGATTCAGGCTGAGTCCTCACAGTGCATACTCACACATACACACTCTGATTCAGGCTGAGTCCTCACAGTGTATACTCACACATACACACTCTGATTCAGGCTGAGTCCTCACAGTGCATACTCACACATACACACTCTGATTCAGGCTGAGTCCTCACAGTGCATACTCACACATACACACTCTGATTCAGGCTGAGTCCTCACAGTGTATACTCACACATGCACACTCTGATTCAGGCTGTCCTCACAGTGTATACTCACACATACACACTCTGATTCAGACTGAGTCCTCACAGTGTATACTCACACATACACACTCTGATTCAGGCTGAGTCCTCACAGTGCATACTCACACATACACACTCTGATTCAGGCTGAGTCCTCACAGTGTATACTCACACATACACACTCTGATTCAGGCTGAGTCCTCACAGTGTATACTCACACATACACACTCTGATTCAGGCTGAGTCCTCACAGTGCATACTCACACATACACACTCTGATTCAGGCTGTCCTCACAGTGTATACTCACACATACACACTCTGATTCAGGCTGAGTCCTCACAGTGTATACTCACACATACACACTCTGATTCAGGCTGAGTCCTCACAGTGCATACTCACACATACACACTCTGATTCAGGCTGAGTCCTCACAGTGCATACTCACACATACACACTCTGATTCAGGCTGAGTCCTCACAGTGCATACTCACACATACACACTCTGATTCAGGCTGAGTCCTCACAGTGTATACTCACACATACACACTCTGATTCAGGCTGTCCTCACAGTGTATACTCACACATGCACACTCTGATTCAGGCTGAGTCCTCACAGTGCATACTCACACATACACACTCTGATTCAGGCTGAGTCCTCACAGTGTATACTCACACATACACACTCTGATTCAGGCTGAGTCCTCACAGTGCATACTCACACATACACACTCTGATTCAGGCTGTCCTCACAGTGTATACTCACACATACACACTCTGTTTCAGGCTGAGTCCTCACAGTGTATACTCACACATGCACACTCTGATTCAGGCTGAGTCCTCACAGTGCATACTCACACATACACACTCTGATTCAGGCTGAGTCCTCACAGTGTATACTCACACATACACACTCTGATTCAGGCTGAGTCCTCACAGTGTATACTCACACATACACACTCTGATTCAGGCTGTCCTCACAGTGTATACTCACACATACACACTCTGATTCAGGCTGAGTCCTCACAGTGTATACTCACACATACACACTCTGATTCAGGCTGAGTCCTCACAGTGTATACTCACACATACACACTCTGATTCAGGCTGAGTCCTCACAGTGCATACTCACACATACACACTCTGATTCAGGCTGAGTCCTCACAGTGTATACTCACACATACACACTCTGATTCAGGCTGAGTCCTCACAGTGTATACTCACACATACACACTCTGATTCAGGCTGAGTCCTCACAGTGCATACTCACACATACACACTCTGATTCAGGCTGAGTCCTCACAGTGCATACTCACACATACACACTCTGATTCAGGCTGAGTCCTCACAGTGTATACTCACACATGCACACTCTGATTCAGGCTGTCCTCACAGTGTATACTCACACATACACACTCTGATTCAGACTGAGTCCTCACAGTGTATACTCACACATACACACTCTGATTCAGGCTGAGTCCTCACAGTGCATACTCACACATACACACTCTGATTCAGGCTGTCCTCACAGTGTATACTCACACATACACACTCTGTTTCAGGCTGAGTCCTCACAGTGTATACTCACACATGCACACTCTGATTCAGGCTGAGTCCTCACAGTGCATACTCACACATACACACTCTGATTCAGGCTGAGTCCTCACAGTGTATACTCACACATACACACTCTGATTCAGGCTGAGTCCTCACAGTGCATACTCACACATACACACTCTGATTCAGGCTGTCCTCACAGTGTATACTCACACATACACACTCTGTTTCAGGCTGAGTCCTCACAGTGTATACTCACACATACACACTCTGATTCAGGCTGAGTCCTCACAGTGCATACTCACACATACACACTCTGATTCAGGCTGAGTCCTCACAGTGTATACTCACACATACACACTCTGATTCAGGCTGAGTCCTCACAGTGCATACTCACACATACACACTCTGATTCAGGCTGAGTCCTCACAGTGCATACTCACACATACACACTCTGATTCAGGCTGAGTCCTCACAGTGTATACTCACACATACACACTCTGATTCAGGCTGAGTCCTCACAGTGCATACTCACACATACACACTCTGATTCAGGCTGTCCTCACAGTGTATACTCACACATACACACTCTGATTCAGGCTGAGTCCTCACAGTGTATACTCACACATACACACTCTGATTCAGGCTGAGTCCTCACAGTGTATACTCACACATACACACTCTGATTCAGGCTGAGTCCTCACAGTGTATACTCACACATACACACTCTGATTCAGGCTGAGTCCTCACAGTGTATACTCACACATACACACTCTGATTCAGGCTGAGTCCTCACAGTGTATACTCACACCGGGGTTAAATCCTTCATCATGCAGGCGTGCATTTCCATTTCACTCAACCTTGCCGTCGTTAATAATAAATGTGTGCATCTGTTCATCCAGTCCTTTGCTTCGTGGCTGCCCTCCTTTGGGGGCTTTTGGCAGCCCCTCTGGGTGTGTATATATTTGGGTTTTCCATGAGAACATGGAACAGAAATACAGCAAACTGTCACTGACCGAAAAAAGTACACTGACCGCCTTTCTGCCTCCTGTGAAATCAGGTAAGAAAATAATACAATTAAAATAAAAACTTCTGGAATGTTCCAGTTGGGGACCCTTTTAAAATGACCTAGATAAGATGAGATATACCTCCAGATATAATAGCCCCAGTAGCAGCCATATTGGAACTCACCAAATACGGTAAGTGCTTTTATACACATATTTTCTGGTCTAAGTATGAGGTGTGTTAGCTTTTTATCATTGGAGTACCCTTAACTCCTGAGTTTAATACATTCAATAATTTTTTTAATTGGCCAGTAATTTGTAGAATATCATAAAATACCATTCCCATACCTTCTTAAAAATATTGTTTACTTTATCCATATCGGGCCCAAGTTGGCCATAAAGGTCAGAACTGAAGCACAGCTGGTTTGGACAATGGAAACATTTCCATGGTGACGTTGCACCGTTTGGATGCGCACGGTGTGCACATGAGACCAGAGTGGCAGGACTGGCCTTGGACTCCAGACCAGGGTTGTGTTTCATCGTATGTACGTGTTCAGCTTTCGTCTGAGCGGCACGCTGGTTTTGTCTACGTGCTCAACAAAATCCCTGAGAAAAATTGTGCCACTGGAATTCAGGTCATCAGTCAACATTGTTGTGGTTATCATGGGTGGCCAGCTATCATATTTCCTGTGCATTTTGTATTCATGCCAAGTTAATGCAAGCCTTGAATATCCATCTGTTCCATAACTAATTGTACACACAAAACATTAACAATCTGTGCATGTTTTTTAATCAATAGAGAAAATGTGTTCTGGATACACAGTAAGTGTAAAATAATGGTTCACTACATGTTCTCAATACTAAAAAAAGAATGGCCAAAAAAATGGCTGAACTGATTCAATTGGTAACAGCATTCAATATTATCCTCTACAAACATACTTTCCATATTTGTTGGGTTTTTGCAGCATACATGTAGATTTTATAGCCATATAAAGTGTAATGACACCTAACAACAGGACCTATCCTGCTTGGCCCTAATATTAACAGTGAATACAGTGGTGTGTCAATGCTAATGGAGATGTGTGATTGGTCCCCTAATTTAATAACATATACAGATGTGTGCTTGGTCCCCTAATTTAATAACATATACAGATGTTGTGTTAAAGTACTAATTTAATAACATATACAGATGTTGTGTTAAAGTACTAATTTAATAACATATACAGATGTTGTGTTAAAGTACTAATTTAATAACATATACAGATGTTGAATGAAAAGAGCTCCGTAGTCCCGCCCCCTCCTATCCCTGGCTGATCCTGGAAGACTGCTGGAAGCCATTACCGATCTTTCAGTCACCCTTATGATATTATGGCATTGTATGGACCAAACTTTGACATATATGTGATACAAAGTCCATTATATACTGACCACCGTGTTTAAATCAAATTTGAATCATATAATTAACAGAGTTTGAGAAACATAACTGCACTACCCAGAATCCCCGGTTGTACATCGCCGGCTCCCGCTTTTGCTAGTATGCAGTAGCTATTGGCCGCTCTGCTAGCAAAAATGGCTATCACTCTGTCTGCTCTTGTCACTTTGTCTTATTATGGAAATTAAACTAAAAGTATCACCAAAGGCAAGAATCACTACCAGTCTGGCCATGTCGAAAGTGTAGTGTAGTGTAGGACAATAATATTGACTACAAGTTCACAGACCATTGCCCTCTGACCCCCTGGAGTAGATGTAGATGGATCACTGCAAGGGTTATTTCTCCTGACTTTTTTCGCCATAGAGTTCTATAGGAAAATGAGTCAGGAGAAATAACCCTTGCAGTGATACATCCACATCTACTCCATATCTGGCAACAGAGTGATGGTTTGGGGCTCGTTTGATACCTTAGACCCTTGATGACTTACAGCCATTTAGCCAGCCATGTGTTCCATACTGTACCAGTGTAATTTACAACTGAATCTAGTCTCAACCCCCAATTCCCATAGAGATCCATTCAAATGCAGAGAGCTTATAGTATCGCTTGTAACAGTACCTGGAAAAAAGATATCGAGAGTTTTTTTATGTTGATGGGTCACAGACTTCAGGAAGTAACAGCATGCAAAGGATATGCAACCAAATATTAAATATGATACTTTAAAAATATGTTAAAGCAAAGGGTATGAATACTTATGTAAATGAAAGATTTCAGTTTTCGATTTTTAATACATTTTCTAAAAACATGTTTTCACTTTGTCATTATGGGCTATTTTGTGTAGAATTTTGAGACAAAAAATGAACTCAATCTATTGTAGAATATGTCTGTAATGTAATAAAACGTGGAGAAGGTGAAAGGGGTGTTCAGACTTTCCGGCTTGACTGTATTTGTTATTGTGTCAAGTAAAATCACAAATTGATTATTCTGTATTATGGTATAACTGGGTTGAAAATATGACTAAAGCCCCATAGTTTTAGTAGAAACATATTAGAAGTAGGCGTAGGGTTCACCCAACAGCTTATTAAATTAAATTAAAATAACATAAAACATGTGATATTGTAAGCCACACCGATCCTGTCTCCTTATATGCACAAGCAATGGGGGTGGGGGGGGATGTTATAAAAGTGGGTTATTTATTAAAATCTGAATTTCACTTATCAGTAGTTTTAAAAGTGAACAGCTTTGTCAGCACACTGTCAGGAGTTTTGGCGTCCCTAAAATGTATAAATCCACCACTGATGGTCTGAGAAGCTTTTGTCTACCTAACTGGTTTGCAGCTACTTTGATGACATGTTACTTAATGTATGACTTAACTGTGAGTTAATGTTCATTAATGTTGTGAGTTAATGTTCATTAATGTTGTGAGTTAATGTTCATTAATTGATGATACATTAAGTGTAAAGTAATCACATTAACTAATAATGCCTTGATAATTTATTAATATTGAGCCACACAGAGTTCATAATAGATCATGCATTATTTCATGCATTAAATCATGATGAGTCATATATTAGTTAAGGCACGAGTCGTGTTCCCTTATTGTAAAGTGTTACCGCACAATCTTTAGTGTATAAGGTGTATTGTATAGGCCCTCAAATAGGCCCAATACATAAAAAACCAAAGACATGCTTGCGGTTTATGAAATATATTGACAGTATGTGAGAGTCTGTGTGAGAGACTGCAGAAGTACTTTCTGCATTAGTAACCAGTTGTGCTGGTTTTGCAGTCTCTCTTAGAAGGGCAGGTGTGGCATCTCCTCCACCTGCTTCCCCTCGCTGTGGGTGGAGTTCAGGTGCAGCAGGACCACATTCCTCACCTTCAACAGCCCCTCATGATCAATGCAGAGTGTGGGATTCTGGGAAGGAGCCGTTCTCTCTGTATACGGGGGCGTCACAAGAACAGGTTCACAGGGGGTCGTGAATCTCTGAACAGGTTTTCACACTCGGTCCTGGATACGAACTGTGTTGTGCTGTCTTATTTTTTACAGACAGTCTCTGGATTAATTTAGGTTTCTGACATGTGTTTAAGTCACACACACATTAGATTACTACAGCTATGCGCTGAACACTGTTTAGTGGAATTTGACCTGAAAGATGCTCTTTAACCCAACTGCAGCTACGTTACCAGGTTAGAGACAAAAAAACTGGTCACCCCGTCACACGCAGGCTTGTGTTTGTGTGAAATTCATGAGTAAATCTCTTCTCTGCTACTCTTGCTCTTCAGCCTGGCCTCAGTCCAACACCACACCTCCTGCAGCTGTGGGCAGAACCAGGAAGTCACTCTCACCCTCTTTCTCTCTCACGCAGTTTCTGAAAAACACAACTTAACTGTCTCTGTTAGAGTGAGAGCAGTAAAAATGGCTGAAGGTGGATTTTTTCTGGATCAGGAGCAGTTCAGCTGTCCGATCTGTCTGGATCTACTGAAGGATCCGGTGACTATTCCCTGTGGACACAGTTACTGTATGGGCTGTATTAAGGGCTGCTGGGATCAGCATGATCATACTGGTGTCTACA
Source organism: Ilyophis sp. 1 JC-2022 (assembly GCA_022702515.1). Lineage (NCBI taxonomy): Eukaryota > Metazoa > Chordata > Actinopteri > Anguilliformes > Synaphobranchidae > Ilyophis > Ilyophis sp. 1 JC-2022. The sequence continues at coordinate 111,861,797 of CM040396.1, forward strand.
GCTGTCCCCAGTGCAGACAGACCATCACTCCAAGGCCTGTTCTGGGCAGAAACACCATTGTGGCTAAAGTGGTGGAGAAACTGAAGAAGACAAGACTCCAAGCTGCTCCTCCTGCTCACTGTTATGCTGGACCTGGAGACGTGGCGTGTGATGTCTGCACTGGGAGAAAGCGCAAAGCCGTCAAGTCCTGTCTGGTGTGTCTGGCCTCTTACTGTGAAACTCACCTCGAACTTCACAATGAACTCCATTCAGGAAACACACATAATGTGATCAATGCTACTGGACACCTGCAGGAGAGCATTTGCCCTCAACATAAGAAACTTCTGGAGGTTTACTGTCGTGCTGATCAGCAGTGTATCTGTTATCTATGTACAATGGATGAACACAGAGGCCATGATACAGTCTCAGCTGCAGCAGAAAGGACTGAGAAACAGGTAAGGACTGGATCTCTTCACTGGCAGCTCTGATACTGGTTATAATGGGAGAGGAACTGAGGAGAGTAAATTGGGAACAGTGGGATTGTTGTGAAGTTACATAAGTCTTTATGCTATATGTAGTGAAACAAAACTTGTTTTAATAGAATTTTCAGTTTCTTGGAACACATGTTTAATGCCATTTATTTGACAAACTTTAATGTACAGTAAAGTCATTTCAAGGTTTGAAATCCCCATAATTTATAAAAATTCTAGGCATCTTTTCAGAAAATGTAACACACGTTTTAATATGCAAATGAGTACATTATGATGCCATACAGAGGCTATGCAGTTTAACGTATGACATAATCTAGCGACGTCTACAGCCTTTTTGAGCATGCGTGAGCTACTTTCCTTGGGAAAAAGTAGGCAACTATGGGTAGACATCCTGCCTTGCCTAATCTATCCGGGAAAGACATGTCATGTGGGAACAGACGTGACACAGACATTTTCTGTATAGGAGATCTGTGTGAATGGGGAAAAGCACGACCTAACCTGGATAATTTAACCTGGAAATGTTACAGGTTCCATGTGTGAAAGGGGCTCAAACCAGCTCTCTGTGACAGCTCTGTTCACACCCCTCACCCCCTATTCACTCCCTGAATGGAAATCAACACGGCTGGAGCAGCTAGTTCACAGTTTAGAAGCTTTACATATAAGACCAATAATCTTCTACACACTGATGTGCAGAATTTCAAATAGTTTTACTATTATTATTTATTGTGTTTAATGTTAAACATGATACTATTTAACAAATGTGAATGCAGTGGACTATTAATATAACTGTGAAAATAATGTATCCACAGAAACAGCTGGGGGCGACACAGAGTACATTCCAGCAGAGAATCCAGGAGAGAGAGAAGGAGCTGCAGGATCTGAGACAGGCTGTGCAGTCAGTCAAGGTGGGTACTGACCAGAGGAGAAGACAACAGCTGGCTGCTGGAAGAGCCATTTCAGGGCTCAGTCAGGGCTCACCCCCAGTCAGCCAGTGAGTAGCCCAGTGTTGGGCCACTTTCCAGCCCTGTGGGGCTCAATCCCACTGAGCCAAACTGTGGGGAACAGGCTGTCTGGGGTCCCAGTAAGAGCTGAGTGAAAGGCCTAGTTAAAATGTACAGCCCTTCTTTCTGTGTCTCCTAACAGCGCTCTGCACATACAGCCCTCCTCTCTCTGTGCTCCTAACAGTGCTCTGTCACATACAGCCCTCCTCTCTCTGTGCTCCTAACAGCGGTCTGCACATACAGCCCTCCTCTCTCTGTGCTCCTAACAGCGCTCTGCACATACAGCCCTCCTCTCTCTGTGCTCCTAACAGCACTCTGCACATACAACCCTCCTCTCTCTGTGTCTCCCAACAGTGCTCTGCTCATACAGCCCTCCTCTCTCTGTGCTCCTAACAGCGCTCTGCACATACAGCTCTCCTCTCTCTGTGCTCCTAACAGCGCTCTGCACATACAGCCCTCCTCTCTCTGTGCTCCTAACAGCGCTCTGCACATACAGCAGTGGAGGACAGTGAGAGGATCTTTACTGAGCTGATCCGCTCCATTGAGAGAAGGCGCTCTGAGGTGAAAGAGCTGATCAGAGATCAGGAGAAGGCTGAAGTGAGTCGGGCTGAAGGACTCCTGGAGCGACTGGAGCAGGAGATTGCTGAGCTGAGGAGGAGAGACGCTGAGCTGGAGCAGCTTTCACACACAGAGGATCACATCCATTTCCTCCAGGTAACATCACTGGCTCTCTGACAGTCAGCACTATGTACAGGTGCAGCTCAAAAAATTAGAATATCATGAAAAAGTTCAATATTTTTTGTCACTCATTTCAGAAAGTGAAACTCATATATTATATAGATTCATTACACATAGAGTGAAATATTTCAAGCCTTTATTTCTTGTAATTTTGATGATTATGGCTTACAGCTAATGAAACCCAAAATTCAGTGTCTCAGAAAATTAGAATATTTTGCTTTAACATATTTTTAAAGTATCATATTTAATATTTGGTCGCATATCCTTTGCATGCTGTTACTTCCTGAAGTCTGTGACCAATCAACATCAAAAGACTCTCGATATCTTATTTTCAGGTACTGTTACAAGCGATACTATAACGTCTCTGCATTTGAACTGATCTCTATGAGAATTGGGGGGTAAGACTAGATTCAGCTGTAAATTACGTTGGTACAGTATGGAACACATGACTGGTGAAATGGCTGTACGTCATCAAGGGTCTAAGGTATCCAAACGAGCCCCAAACCATCACTCTGCGGCCAGATATGAAGTAGATGTGGATGGATCCCTTTAAGGGTTGTTTCTCCTGACTTTTTCCCCCATAGAGTTCTATAGGAAAATGAGTCAGGAGAAATAACCCTTGCAGTGATCCATCCACATCTACTCCATATCTGGCAACAGAGTGATGGTTTGGGGCTCGTTCGATAGCTCAGACCCTTGATGACTTACAGCCATTTAGCCAGCCATGTGTTCCATACTGTACCAGTGTAATTTACAGATGAATCTAGTCTCACCCCCGAATTCTCATAGAGATCAGTTCAAATGCAGAGAGGTTATAGTATCGCTTGTAACAGTACCTGAAAATAAGATATCGAGAGTCTTTTGATGTTGATTGGTCGACTTCAGAAAGTAACAGCATGCAAAGGATATGCGACCAAATATTAAATATGATAATTTAAAAATACGTTAAAGCAAAATATAAAAATTTTCTGAGACACTGAATTTTGGGTTTCATTAGCTGTAAGCCATAAGCATCAAAATTACAAGAAATAAAGGCTTGAAATATTTCACTCTATGTGTATTGAATCTATACAATATATGAGTTTCACTTTCTGAAATGAGTGACAAAAAATATTGAACTCTTTCACGATATTCAAATTTTTTGAGCTGCACCTGTACATTGTACATACATGGTGAAGTGTGTTCTTTATTTATACAAACATCTGCTCCATCTACACACAAATCTGTATTGAGACTGTTCTCTTTCTGTCTGTCTGTCTGCAGAGCTGTCAGTCTCTCCCTCCTGGACCTGGAGACTTACCCAGAATCACTGTCAGTCCACACATCTCTTTTGAGGCTGTGAGGAAATCTGTCTCTGAACTGAAAGAGCGACTGGAGGACGTCTGCAAGGGGGAATTATTGAAGATCTCTTTAACAGGTTATTACTGCTGAAATACTTTTATACATTTTCTAGCACATATGTAAAGGGTTTTAATCACTTTTGGGATCTATTTTTCATTTTTTTAAAAATCAAATTATTCAATATTTATACACATGGTGTGGCCAGCCTGCTTGTTTTCACACTGCAGACTACAGCTAAGCTCCTACAGAGTGGGGTCAGAGGAAGGCCTTTAATATGCGGCTTTGACTTGCAGTTTACGGCACCTAATCATCCAGCAGCGGTCTAGAGATCGATAAGATAAACTTTAGATCAACTTTCTTGTGATCTCTCTCTCTACAGTGGAAGCAGTACATGTTGAAGAGCCCAAGACCAGAGAGGACTTCTTACTATGTGAGTCTGTAATTAAACCTAAATTAAAAGAATGAAGCATCATGAGAATATGATGTAATATGAAGAAAAATATGATAATATAAATTTTCTTTATTCATAACTGATTTACTTTAAGGATCTCATGCATCTCCTCCTCCTTCAGATCCCTGTTAATTCAGCTGCAGTCATCCTGGTAGGGCGGCAGTGTAGTACAGTGGTTAAGGAACTGGGTTTGTAACCGAAAGGTCGCAGGTTCGAGTCCCACGTAGGACACTGCCGTTGTACCCCTGAGCAAGGTACTTCACCTGAATTGCTTCAGTATATATCCAGCTGTAAATGGATACTATGTATAAATGCAAAAATGCTGTGTAAGTCGCTCTGGATAAGAGCGTCTGCTAAATGCCTATAATGTAATGTAATGTAATGTAATTATACATATGGGTCATATATGATAATATCTGTCCTACAGTCAGACTGTGTGAACAACGGTACAAGACCAATGCACAGTAATATACAGTATAAATAATTATGATCATAATTGTGTGGTTGAAAATTCAGTGCAAGGAGGAAGAAAATAAGGGGAAAGTAACTGAAATAAGATACAATCAAGAATACAAAGCTACGTGTGAGGGAGAGGATAACAATCAAGAAAATATTAACTTTGCAAACTTGAGTAAAATATAGTACTGACTTACAGACTTCAGGATTTGATTATTATTGATTTGTCCCACTAAAATTTTGTAGGTTACATTTTGGCCCCATAATAACACAATTGATTGGAATTTGGCGACTAGTTGAAAGGCTCAGCTCAATAAAAACATGGCATGCTCACTCGCCCATTTTCCATAATCATAAGCTCCTTACCGGAAAGGGCCTTTTTTATTTACCTCACTGGAGTACTAAAGGTATTCACTCTCTACCATGAGAATGGACTACGTTCGTTTCAGGATCTGTGCTGACATTATAATTTACCAGGTTCATCTTTCTTTCTGTACTTGCGTCTGCGCTCCGCTATGCGGGCTTATGGGGGGCATAGAATTGTATAACTGCACCGTGTTTGTTTATTTGTATTCTGGATTTATTATATGCAAACTAAAATGAAAATAAAAAGTTGTTCACAAAAAATATATATATATAAACTTTAAATATGTAAAATATGATTCTCTTCTTAGATTCCTGTCGGCTCACAGTGGACCCCAACACAGCACATCAACACCTCCGTCTGTCTGAGGGGAACAGAGAGGTGACCCGTGTGAAAAAGATCCAGTCATATCCTGATCATCCAGAGAGATTTGAGTACAGGCCCCAAGTGCTGTGCAGAGAGGGTCTGTCTGGACGCTGTTACTGGGAGGCTGAGTGGAGTGGGAGTGGGTATTCTATAGCAGTCTCATATAAAGAGATCAGCAGGAAAGGAGATGGTTATGACTCTGCTCTGGGGCGTAATAACAAGTCCTGGTGTTTGCGCTGCTCTCGCTCTGGTGACTTTTTCCTGCACAATGCTAAGAGCACTAAAATCCCTGTTCCCTCCTCCTCCAGAATAGGAGTGTACCTGGATCACAGGGCAGGAACTCTGTCCTTCTACAGCGTCTCTGACACAATGACCCTCCTGCACAGAGTCCAGACCATATTCACTCAGCCCCTCTATCCTGGGTTTGGGGTTTATAATGTTGGATCCTCTGTAAAACTGTGTGATCTGGGATGAGAGAGAGGGAAGTCTTATTAAGATGCCCCCCATGGTCTTTACACGCCTGTATAAAATCACTCCTACCTGCAGGGAGACACAGGTGGAGGGGAGATGGAATGTAGACATGTTTATATTGTATATGATTATTGTTATTTCACTGGGGGCTCAGTGTTGTACATGTAAATAAATGATAAAATTCAATTTTGTGAACTAAATTAAATGCCAAAATCCAATATTCTTTTTTAAACTTCCATTTTTTTTGGATCACAATGTTCAAAGCTGTAGCAGGTATTCTAGTTAGAAAGCACTGGCTGTAGTGTTGCTTTATTTCTGTGATGTGCAAATGTTCACTGTAGAATGATTAAACTTTGGGTTTAAGACCTAAAAATGTGATTAATTAATTAATTGGATTGAAAAATGGTTTGAGTGATTGACTCCATTTAGCTAAAACTGTAGTCGTTCAGTTACATTAATGCAGGGGTGGCCAATTCCAGGCCTCGCGGGCCGGTGTGTATGCAGGTTTTTGCTGCCGCCAGTTAACAATTATTTAATTAGCCCAATCGTTTACAGGATCTGATATTTTAATCTACATATCCGCGATATGAAAAGCAGCTGATGAATGTTCTTGTGCCGGTATGCGTCAATGCGTGTATTGTAGCATTTTATCGTTCTGTAATTTACAAGTGAATCGGTGATTGTGTGTATGACTAATTAGCTGATTGAACCGTGGTAACTGGTGGCAGTAAAAACCTGCATACACACCAGCCCGCGAGGCCCGGAATTGGCCACCCCTGCATTAATGTATGAAATGAAGGTCTTCCAATCAGTAGCATGCTCTAAGATGGATGACAGGGGCGGTCCACTAGGGCATTAGGTATTAGCAAGGATCTCACAATTAGATTTTTATCCACTGGATTAAGATTCAATATCAATACTTAACATGGAATCTACTAATATTTACATATGACCGACATTCGCAGATAATTATTTATACAAACTATAGTGAGTGATATGAATGTTCTCATTGCTGAAAGTTTTTTTGTGACAAAGGATTATGTTCATATTAAATTATTCGTTATTCAACAAATGTAAAACATTAGCTGTGTTGCAGTCATGCAGTGTACTGAAATAAAAGTTGAAGTGCACACAAATTGAAATGCACATCTCTTTGTACCTTTGGCAAAGTGTAGGCCTAAATATGTAGGCTATACAGGACTTGCACTGAAATGAGGAAGTAACCAACACAGATAAACAGGGGTCTGCTCTGTTACACCAAACATGTGCAATAATTAAATAATTTTCCAACACACAACACGTCTTAAATATATTTGCATAGAGCAGCAGGACAATGAAACCAAACCAGAAGAGCTCCTTTAATACGTTATTTCTCTTTGATATTGTAAGTTATTTGGGCAGGAAAAGATGCTGTTCTATGTGTTCAGGCTTAAGACATGCTTCGCTGTGCTGGGGCAATATGAGCAGCTGTTGAGAGAAACGCTCTCAGGGGGATACTGGTCTCAGGGACACAGATGTGGCTATGCTTAGCGGGACCAAACGGTGGCCACAGATGTGGCTATGCTTAGCGGGACCAAACGGTGGCCACAGAACAGGCAGGGGTCGGAACTGGGAAGGCACAGCAGAGGTACAAAAATAGTACAAAAAAAATTAGGGTCGCGAGAACACAGGCAGGAGTCAAAACTAGGGAGGCGTAAAGGGAACAAGAAAAAACAAAGACGGCAACAAACAAAAAAAACAACAGGAAAAAGCACGAGAGATAATACAAAACAACTCAGAAACAGAAACCCGAACGGACAACTCGGAATAATAACAGATCACTTGGACGATAACTCGCAAACGCAGGAATAACAACCGGTGAGGAACTCACAACAAAAAACTGAAAGCACAAAGTATAAATACACTGAGGGAGACAAGAAACAATGAGGATCAGGTGTGAGGAACCAGGAAGGGCAAATGACAGACAGGTGCACGTAATAAAACAATGAGGAGAGCCGATAAAAAAATAACAAGGGAACACGTAATATGCGGACCGGATTCACACATAACACAGACTTGAACATGAACTGGGCAAGTGCATACAATAAGAGAATGGAAAGCAGAAACAAGAGTCAGCTGTAGTTAATAGAGGAACCAAAGAAAGATAATTAGCGATAGAACAGGCAGAACGAGAGACAGCTGCAGCGAGGAAAGAAGTAGACGTTAGTAGATTCAGTAGAAACCCCTGATTCTATGGCGTTAGTAGATTAGTATTATATACAAGTTAGTCATTAGTAGATTAGTAGACCCTAATTCTAAGATGTTAGTGGTTGTTAGTTCATTAGTATCATTTACAATTAAATGTAATTAGTAATGAAGGAAGGAATGAGAGAGGAAATACAGAGAAGACCGAAATCCCCACAGACTCCTGAAAAACTGTGACGAAGACAGGGAGTGACAGAAATACAAAACACAGAACAGTGAAACCACAAATAATCAGAAACATAAATACATAATCCAGAGGTGCCATCACCAGTGTAAAAGTAGTATTGCCAAACTTTCTCGCCACGCACAATATGGTGTATGCATTAAATAAAGGACTCATAAAGCTATCTATTTTTGTTATTTTATTCTGTGTGGTTATTATAAGTTTAAATGTGAAATATTTTAACAATGTAATTATGGATCATATCACTGCAATGTAACAGTTTCCCAGATATTTTTTTCTATGGTTGGTTAACCCAAAACCCTATATAGAGTGGTCAAGAAGCATGAACCCCCATTAAGGCAATTATCACAATCATACTAATATCTAAATAGGATAAATACAGGCAAATACAGGTGAATACAGGTAAAGTGGGACACTTTCTGATCATTTACATTTTGCATAGTTTTAAATTATGATCCAAATGGTTTAAATGTCAGAGCTACGGAAACTTATAATAAACTTATTTTTAGTAATGGAAGTATATACACAAAGATAAAGATGATGAAATTGAAGTGTCCCTGCTGTCCCACTTTACCTGTATTCACCAGACTGTTTACATCATGAATTAAGTCTCAGCAGCAGCTGACAGCTACACAGCTGAGTCAAGTACTTGTCTGAACAAATGCAAATTCCATTTATGTACAAATGTATTTATTAATACTGTTGAAATTCACAAATATACATATACATTCTTGACAAGTTATTTACAAAGTTCTTTGCAATTAGGTGGATAGTTATACACGAGTAGGCCTCTACTACATACAAGTGATTTACTACTTGTGCGTGTTAATACAATGCAACTACAATCAGTCCCTCCAGGAATAAGCGATCTTGCGATTGCAAGAATTAATGCAAATTCAACCAATCCAATTATTTGCGATAGCTTGCAATTTTGTCCAATCCCCGCAATATTTTCGCATAAAATGGTCAAATCAGAAAGAAAAAAAAACGTTTGTAAATTTAGTCAATTGCTGCAATTTCCCCTCATAAAATTATCTTTGGTTGGGGGTGAGTTCTTTAAACAATCGCAATTGTTTCCAGCTGACAATTGCTATTTTCAAACATTCCCACAATTTTATTGCAAAATAACCCAAAAAGGTTGCAAATTGCATTGCAACTTTTGAGAGAAAAGCCGCTGCAAATACAATCATTTTGGACAAAAATGTTCCCTACTTCATTAACCTTTTAAAGAAAGACCATAATGTCTTTGAAGGTGCACCTGCATGCTTCATGCTGCCACATGCACTAAACGTGCAACCTGTTCTCTTCCTGTCTGCATGGGGAAAAATACTAGCCATTGCCAACTTAATCTGAATTAAAAAAGACATAAAAAATTTTACTAAACTTAAAGCTGCTTGAATTCATGCATTGTCCATCGAAATACACGACGATGGTGTGGACTGTGTCATTAGCTAATATAGCTAGCTAGCTAGTTATCCATTCACTTAAATAATTTACATTTAGCTGGTTAGTAAGCTAGCTAGTAGCTACGGAGCTAATAAGAACGAGCTAACGTTAATGCATTTCGGCTCAAGATGCATCTAACATTACATTTCAACTCTGAAATTTCAATTGATCACAATAAGTGTTTAAGCTTGCTAACTAAGTTTGCTGCCCAACTGTCCCAGTGCCTCAATCTAGCTACCTAGCTAATGTTAGCGGCTGAAGTTGACCACTTAACGTTAAAAATTGAGGAACACATGCAACAATGCTTCAGTCAGAAATACGACCAACTGTTGTACAATACTGATAATGATGCCAAATATGCTTGTTTTTATGTACACATCTCACCTGTGTTTTGAAGTCGAGCTAGATAACTTGATCTGATCAGTCGACACCAGGCTTGTGCACAATTCAGAATTTCAGAATTGGCCTCCATTCAATTCATGAATTGAACTTTGAATTGAATTGACTCCGCCCCACAGGAAGTTGAATTTGAATTGGAATTGGAATGACAGGAAGTGGAATTAAATTCATGGCAATTCAAAGAAATTCCACACAGACACACAAAAGAAAGAATGTGTTGAATCTCACATACATTCAGTGTTAGGAAGGCTTACTGTTATGATTTATAAATGTGGTTTGGATTACTTTATTTGGATTATTTTATCAATGCAAAGTAATTTCCTTTTAACTAATTGAATTACACATGTTACTTCAGTAATGCAACTAAATACGATAACATTAATTTTGTAATTCAATAACATAATTTCATTACATATAACTAGTTACTCCTCAACCCTGCATACATTTTGTTCCAAAATATAGATAATGATCAAATTCTTGAAATAAATTATCCCCTCAATGTTGTTTAATTAGTTTTGTTCAAATGTTATTTTCATTTCAATGTAATCAATGCATATGGCTTTGTGGTTTCCAGGTGTTCTTGTTGGAACTGGTTCCTCAAAATGATCTAGTACAGATGATCTTTTAGGTCTGCTATTATTTTCCATGTTGCCGTTACAGGTGTCAAATCTATAAATGTTTGTAACCTGAAGTTGTAAGGGACTTCTGAAACTGGTACAGTGTTGACCATCAAATTGTGAGACAAGAAGCTTTCAAACAAATGTCCCCTCAAATTGTTTGGCAACCATTTTAAATACTTGGTAAAAGTAAAGCATTCTGGGAAATGGAGTCGTGTTCCATCATGTTCCACAAAATTACAATTACAATAAGTACAATAAATCAAATTTTATTATGTGTTCTGTGACTAGAGCTTTTAACAATAATTGCTGGGGGAAAACATTTCCTGTTAATGTTATCTGTACAAGTAGTTCAAACTAATACCATTTATAGAATATGTAATGCAGTCATATCTGACATATATTGTAAAGCTTCATTGTTAAACACTTCACTTATGTAAATTAATTTCTTTGAATTTTTATTGAATTGCAATTCTGTTTCCTTTAATTCAAATTCGAATTGTAATTCTAGATCCTGTTTTTGACATCAATTCAAATTCAATTCAAATTCAAGAATTGAATTGGAATTTAGGAGTCATTCTCAATTCAATTCTGAATTGTGCACAAGCCTGGTCGACACGTCTCTTCCTCTGAGCTCTTTCCCGCAGTCTCTGGTCGCGGCGGTTTGGCGGGAGCGGAGAGAAACGTTCCATCTGTCTACTAGAAGACAGTGCACGCGCACCGCCGCGGTAGTCGTGCACAGGCACTCAAATGGCGCAACGTGTCGTATCTACTCCAGGCTTGTGCACAATTCAGAATTGAATTGAGAATGACTCCTAAATTCCAATTCAATTCTTGAATTTGAATTGAATTTGAATTGATGTCAAAAACAGGATCTAGAATTACAATTCGAATTTGAATTAAAGGAAACAGAATTGCAATTCAATAAAAATTCAAAGAAATTAATTTACATAAGTGAAGTGTTTAACAATGAAGCTTTACAATATATGTCAGATATGACTGCATTACATATTCTATAAATGGTATTAGTTTGAACTACTTGTACAGATAACATTAACAGGAAATGTTTTCCCCCAGCAATTATTGTTAAAAGCTCTAGTCACAGAACACATAATAAAATTTGATTTATTGTACTTATTGTAATTGTAATTTTGTGGAACATGATGGAACACGACTCCATTTCCCAGAATGCTTTACTTTTACCAAGTATTTAAAATGGTTGCCAAACAATTTGAGGGGACATTTGTTTGAAAGCTTCTTGTCTCACAATTTGATGGTCAACACTGTACCAGTTTCAGAAGTCCCTTACAACTTCAGGTTACAAACATTTATAGATTTGACACCTGTAACGGCAACATGGAAAATAATAGCAGACCTAAAAGATCATCTGTACTAGATCATTTTGAGGAACCAGTTCCAACAAGAACACCTGGAAACCACAAAGCCATATGCATTGATTACATTGAAATGAAAATAACATTTGAACAAAACTAATTAAACAACATTGAGGGGATAATTTATTTCAAGAATTTGATCATTATCTATATTTTGGAACAAAATGTATGCAGGGTTGAGGAGTAACTAGTTATATGTAATGAAATTATGTTATTGAATTACAAAATTAATGTTATCGTATTTAGTTGCATTACTGAAGTAACATGTGTAATTCAATTAGTTAAAAGGAAATTACTTTGCATTGATAAAATAATCCAAATAAAGTAATCCAAACCACATTTATAAATCATAACAGTAAGCCTTCCTAACACTGAATGTATGTGAGATTCAACACATTCTTTCTTTTGTGTGTCTGTGTGGAATTTCTTTGAATTGCCATGAATTTAATTCCACTTCCTGTCATTCCAATTCCAATTCAAATTCAACTTCCTGTGGGGCGGAGTCAATTCAATTCAAAGTTCAATTCATGAATTGAATGGAGGCCAATTCTGAAATTCTGAATTGTGCACAAGCCTGATCTACTCTAGCTCAATGATAAAGTTGCATGTTTTCATATATCGCAGCAGATACAATCAGATTCTTCACTACATAAAATTTGGGTTGCATTACAGGTTACCTAAGTTTTCTAAATGAAATAAACGCCATATGGTCTGCGAAAAAGTAGTATTGCCAGGCAATAGTTGTTTGAAAAGTAGTATTGCCATGGCAATACTGGCAATACTGACGGCGGCGGCCATGACATAATCAGAATAATTAAACAAGTAAAAAATGCAAAACAGAAACTCAGAACATAACAGTTCCAGTGTAATTTATAACTAAATCTAGTCCCACCCACCAATTCCCATAGAGATCCATTCAAATGCAGAGAGGTTATAGTATCGCTTGTAAGAGTACCTGCAAATAAGATATCAAGAGTCTTTTGATATCCTTTTATACCCAGTCATGATAGCATCACCTGTTTACCTGTGGAATATTCCAAACAGGTGCTTTTCTAACTTCCCAGTCTCTGTTTTGCCCCTGTCCCAATGGTTTTGGAGCGTGTTGCAGGCATCAAATTTGGAATTGGCATATATCAATAAAATCAATAAAGTTGATAAGGTAAAACTTAAATATATTTTTTTTGTACTGTTTTCAATTAAATATATGTAAAAAATTATTTAGAAATCACTGCTTTCTGCTTTTCTGTACATTTTACATACTGTCCCAACTTTTTTGGAATTGGGGTTTGTAATATATTGTGTAGTGCTTTTACATTTACCCACAAGGCATGTTGGCTGATAATTGTCCCAGATTTGTCAGGGGGGCACATCTGACCAATCAGGAAAGATCATTCTCTCCAGAGAAAAGCAGTAATACAAATCAAAATGTCACCTTAAGGCCCTGGTACTGAAATCACGCTCCTTGAGGGCTAAGAATGGCTGGTCTTCCGCCCTCCCTTTACCTCGGAGTCAGGTGTGAAGAATCACTAATTGTACAGTTATTGACCTGGGAGAAAAGAAAACCAGGGCTGGATTTGGATTTGAGGGCTAGATTGAAGTAGCCATGACTTTAGGGGTCATCAGTAATTAACTCTATGGTTCGAGCAATGATTAGCTGAGAGCGATCCTTATGGCGCCCCCCTGTGGTGGTTCTTTATACTCATGGTCTGATCATGGGAGCTTTGTCTGAGGTTGTCTCCTCTTGATCCATGTCCTGGTATTTCTGCATTTTAGTCTCATCTTCAGTAGAGTACAGAGCCTTGTCCTTAAAATGCACGTGTCTTTTGTCGCGTTTTCTCCACGGTACGTCCGACGTGTCGACAGTCCTCCTGTCCTCCAGCGTAGTCTGGGTCCTCTCCTGCTTGTCGTCCACGGCGGGGAAGCGCGACAGCCCCGTGGTCCTGTTGCCGGTGACGACGCAGAGGAAAGAGTACATCTGCTCCGCTTCCCCGGAGTCGCCGACGAAGGCGGTTGCCATGGACGCGTCCTCGTAACAGCCAGACGCGCTGGTCAGCTCTTTGGCGGACGGCGGTTTCTGTTTTTTACTCAGAATGAAGTAGGCAAAGCCAGTGACAAGGAGCATGGTGCCTGTAATCAGTTCAGGAAAGTGTATCAATTCACTCTGTTAAGAGACTAAAACATCGTCTAAAAATCTATTTTAGATACCGCCAGGGACGCCACTAGCGATTTAGGGCCCCATGAAATCATCTCGTATTGGATCCCACCACCCCAGGCCAGCCCATCCCTGCACAATTGCAGCACAGTTTTTTGAGGACCCCTGTCTGTCAAGACCCTTAGAATATCGTCTTAACTACCCCCCCCCCCCTGGATACAGCACACCTTACAGGTAGAAAAAATGGAAGCACCAACATGAAGTCTCTTAGTAGGATGTTGTAGCACCACATGTAGGCTTTACGGCCTGTACACATGGGGGCACAGAGAGCACCAGCGTCTCCTGGATGAATATGACACCACTCTTCCACCAGAACGTCCGTCAACTCATGCTTAGCTGATGGAAGTGGAAAACGCTGTCTCTGGCATTATTCCAGAATATTCCATAAATCCTCATTGGGTTTCAGATAACTGTCATTTTGAAAGACTTCCCTCTCTGAGGGAGGAAATGCCTTAACAGGGGGTGGCGAGGATCACTCACTCAGTACCGTTATGTAACGGTTGAGTGACCTGGCTTTATAAGTGTACTGTATGAGTGCCAGGAAAATTCGCTTAACACCGTTACAGAACACTCTCCACTGCTGATATTTTCTCTACCCTAGGTCACACCAGCGCATGTGGGAAGAAGGTCATAAGTGCTGCACAAAGAACTTAACCCCAGTTGAATGCAGTAAAAAAATACATGTTTATCAGAAACTACAGCAACTCATAGACTAAACATATTAAACTACAGTAACGTATTATATCCGAAAAGTACAAAATGTTAAGTATAATGCTGACTGTGCTTGGCATCCATGAAGGACAACATAAAATTCGCTCTAGCGTTGACCAGGGAAGGGAGGGGATTCCTCTGGGCTGATCACATCTCATCACCCAACAGTGACCCCTGCTGGTTGATCGTTCACCTGCAAGTCTATCTGTTACGCATGAAGAGTCTTCCTCTCACTCATGTCTGTATGAACTTAACATGCAAACTGTGGTGTGATAAAAAGCGGCGACGGACATCGCAGGCTTCAGCGGACAGCGCATGCTTGTTTGTGCTCTCCTGAATCAAAAGAGCCTTGTAGTCCCGCCCCCTCCTATCCCTGGCTGATCCTGGAAGACTGCTGGAAGCCATTACCTGCCCCCACTTCGGGATCTTTCAGTCACCCTTATGATGATATTATGGCATTGTATGGACCAAACTGACATATATGTGATACAAACTCCATTATATACTGACCACCGTGTTTAAATCAAATTTGAATCATATAATTAACAGAGTTTGAGAAACATAACTGCACTACCCAGAATTCCCGGTTGTACATCGCCGGCTCCCGCTTTTGCTAGTATGCAGTAGCTACTGGCCGCACTGCTAGCAAAAATGGCTATCACTCGGTCTGCTCTTGTCACTTTATCTTATTATGGAAATGAAACTAAAAGTATCACCAAAGGCAAGAATCACTACCAGTCTGGCCATGTCGAAAGTGTAGTGTAGTGTAGGACAATAATATTGACTACAAGTTCACAGACCATTGCCCTCTGACCCCCTGGAGTAGATGTGGATGGATCACTGCAAGGGTTGTTTCTCCTGACTTTTTCCCCCATAGAGTTCTATAGGAAAATGAGTCAGGAGAAATAACCCTTGCAGAGATCCATCCACATCTACTCCATATCTGGCAACAGAGTGATGGTTTGGGGCTTGTTCGATAGCTCAGACCCTTGATGACTTACAGCCATTTAGCCAGCCATGTGTTTCATACTGTACCAGTGTAATTTACAGATGAATCTAGTCTCAACCCCCAATTCCCATAGAGATCAGTTCAAATGCAGAGAGGTTATAGTATCGCTTGTAACAGTACCTGGAAATAAGATATCGAGAGTTTTTTGATGTTGATGGGTCACAGACTTCAGGAAGTAACAGCATGCAAAGGATATGCGACCAAATATTAAATATGATACTTTAAAAATATGTTAAAGCAGAGGGTATGAATACTTATGTAAATGAAAGATTTCAGTTTTCGATTTTTAATACATTTGCAAAAATTTCTAAAAACATGTTTTCACTTTGTCATTATGGGCTATTTTGTGTAGAATTTTGAGACAAAAAATGAACTCAATCTATTGTAGAATATGTCTGTAATGTAATAAAACGTGGAGAAGGTGAAAGGGGTGTTCAGACTTTCCGGCTTGACTGTATTTGTTATTGTGTCAAGTAAAATCACAAATTGATTATTCTGTATTATGGTATGTATTATGTTCACCCAACATTTATTAATATTGTAAGCCACACCGATCCTGTCTTTTTATATGCAATAAGCAATGGGGGGGGGGGGGGGGGGTTTTTATAAATGGATGATTTATAAAAATCTGAATTTCACTTAAAAATGGATGAACCCCCAAAAGGGATAAATCTACCACTGATGGTCTGAGAAGCTTTTGTCTACCTAACTGGTTTGCAGCTATTTTGATGACTTGTTACTTAATGTATGACTTAACTGTGAGTTAATGTTCATTAATTGATGATACAATAAGTGAAAAGTAATCACATGAACTCATAATGCCTTGATAATGTATTAATATTGAGCCACACAGAGTTCATAATAGATCATGTATTATTTCATGAATTAAATCATAAAGTCATATATTAGTTAAGGCATGAGTTGTGTTCCCTTATTGTAAAGTGTTACCTCACAATCTTTAGTTTATAAGGTGTATTGTATTTGGCCCTCAAATAAATCCAATACATAAAAAACCAAAGACATGCTTGCGGTTTATGAAATATATTGACAGTATGTGAGAGTCTGTGTGAGAGACTGCAGAAGTACTTTCTGCATTAGTAACCAGTTGTGCTGGTTTTGCAGTCTCTCTTTGAAGGGCAGGTGTGGTATCTCCTCCACCTGCTTCCCCTCGCTGTGGGTGGAGTTCAGGTGCAGCAGGACCACATTCCTCACCTTCAACAGCCCCTCATGATCAATGCAGAGTGTGGGATTCTGGGAAGGAGCCGTCCTCTCTGTATGCGGAGGGGTCACAAGAACAGGTTCACAGGGGGTCGCGAATCTCTGAACAGGTTTTCACACTCGGTCCTGGATACGAACTGTGTTGTGCTGTCTTATTTTTTACAGACAGTCTCTGGATTCATTAAGGTTTCTGAAATGTGTTTAAGTCACACACACATTAGATTACTACAGCTATGCGCTGAACACTGTTTAGTGGAGTTTGACCTGAAAGATGCCCTTTAACCCAACTGCAGCTACGTTTCCAGGTTAGAGACAAAAAAACTGGTCGCCCCGTCACACGCAGGCTTGTGTTTGTGTGAAATTCATGAGTAAATCTCTTCTCTGCTACTCTTGCTTTTCCGCCTGGCCTCAGTCCAACACCACACCTCCTGCAGCTGTGGACAGAACCAGAAAGTCACTCTCACCCTCTTTCTCTCTCACGCAGTTTCTGAAAAACACAACTTAACTCTGTCTCTGTTAGAGTGTGAGCAGTAAAATGGCTGAAGGTGGATTTTTTCTGGATCAGGACCAGTTCAGCTGTCCGATCTGTCTGGATCTACTGAAGGATCCAGTCACTATTCACTGTGGACACAGTTACTGTATGGGTTGTATTAAGGGCTGCTGGGATCAGAATGATCATACTGGTGTCTACAGCTGTCCCCAGTGCAGGCAAACCTTCACTCCAAGGCCTGTTCTGGGCAGAAACACCATTCTGGCTGAAGTGGTGGAGAAACTGAAGAAGACAGGACTCCAAGCTGCTCCTCTTGCTCACTGTTACGCTGGACCTGGAGACGTGGCGTGTGATGTCTGCACTGGGAGAAAACTCAAAGCCATCAAGTCCTGTCTGGTGTGTCTGGCCTCTTACTGTGAAACTCACCTCAAACTTCACAATGAACTCCATTCAGGAAACACTCATAATGTGATCAATGCTACTGGACACCTGCAGGAGAACATTTGCCCTCAACATAAGAAACTTCTGGAGGTTTACTGTCGTGCTGATCAGCAGTGTATCTGTTATCTATGTACAATGGATGAACACAGAGGCCATGATACAGTCTCAGCTGCAGCAGAAAGGACTGAGAAACAGGTAAGGACTGGAACGCTTCACTGGCAGCTCTGATACTGGTTATAATGGGAGAGAAACTGAGGAGAGTAAATTTTGTTTGTTGTGAAACTTGTGACACATGTTTAATGCCATTTATTTGACAAACTTTAATGAACAGTAAAGTAATTTCCAGGTTTGAAATCCCTGTAATTTATAAAAATTCAATATTTATTTTATTCTCGGCATCTTTTCAGAAAATGTAACACACGTTTTAATATGCAAATGAGTACATTATGATGCCATACAGAGGCTATGCAGTTTAACGTATGACATAATCTAGTGACTTCTACAGCCTTTTTGAGCATGCGTGAGCTACTTTCCTTGGGGAAAAGTAGGCAACTATGGGTAAACATGTCATGTGGCAACAGACGTGACACAGACATTTTCTGTATAGGAGATCTATGTGTGAATGGGGAAAAGCACTACCTAACCCGGGTAATTTAACCTGGAAATGTTACGGCTTCCATGTGTGAAAGGGGCTCAAACCAGCTCTCTATGACAGCTCTGTTCACACCCCTCACCCCCTATTCACTCCCTGAATGGAAATCAACACGACTGGAGCAGCTAGTTCACAGTTTAGAAGCTTTACATAAGGCCAATAATCTTCTACACACTGATGTGCAGAATTTCAAATAGTTTAACTGTTTATTGTGTTTAATGTTAAACATGATATTATTTAACAAATGTGAACACAGTTGACTATAATATAACTGTGAAAATAATGTATCCACAGAAACAGCTGGGGGCGACACAGAGTAAATTCCAGCAGAGAATCCAGGAGAGAGAGAAGGAGCTGCAGGATCTGAGACAGGCTGTGCAGTCACTCAAGGTGGGTACTGACCAGAGGAGAAGACAACAGCTGGCTGCTGGAAGAGCCATTTCAGGGCTCAGTCAGGGCTCTCCTCCAGTCAGCCAGTGAGGAGCCCAGTGTTGGGCCACTTTCCAGCCCTGTGGGGCTCAATCCCACTGAGCCACACTGTGTGGAACAGGCTGTCTGGGGTCCCAGTAAGAGCTGAGTGAAAGGCCTAGTTAAAATGTACAGCCCTCCTCTCTCTGTGTCTAACAGCGCTCTGCACAGACAGCAGTGGAGGACAGCGAGAGGATCTTTACTGAGCTGATCCGCTTCATTGAGAGAAGGCGCTCTGAGGTGAAAGAGCTGATCAGAGAGCAGGAGAAGGCTGAAGTGAGTCGGGCTGAAGGACTCCTAGAGCGACTGGAGCAGGAGATTGCTGAGCTGAGGAGGAGAGACGCTGAGCTGGAGCAGCTTTCACACACAGAGGATCACATCCATTTCCTCCAGGTAACATCACTGGCTCTCTGACAGTCTGCACTATGTACATTGCACATCCATGGTGAAGTGTGTTCTTTATTTATACAAACATCTGCTCCATCTACACACAAATCTGTATTGAGACTGTTCTCTTTCTGTCTGTCTGTCTGCAGAGCTGTCAGTCTCTCCCTCCTGGACCTGGAGACTTACCCAGAATCACTGTCAGTCCACACATCTCTTTTGAGGCTGTGAGGAAATCTGTCTCTGAACTGAAAGAGCGACTGGAGGACGTCTGCAAGGGGGAATTATTGAAGATCTCTTTAACAGGTTATTACTGCTGAAATACTTTTATAAATTTTCAATCACATATGTAAAGTGTTTTAATCACTTTTGGGATGTATTTTTTTATAAAAATTTTAATCAAATGAATCAATATTTATACACATGGTGTGGCCAGTCTGCTTGTTTTCACACTGCAGACTACAGCTAAGCTCCTACAGAGTGGGGTCAGAGGAAGACCTTTAATATGGGGCTTTGACATGCTGTTTACGGCACCTAATCATCCAGCAGCTGTCGCTAGAGATCGATAAGATAAACTTTAGCTCAACTTTCTTGTGATCTCTCTCTACAGTGGAAGCAGTCCATGCTGAAGAGCCCAAGACCAGAGAGGACTTCTTACTATGTGAGTCTGTAATTAAACCTCAATTAAAAGAATGAAGCAACATGAAAAGATGATGTTATTTTTAAAAAAAAAATTATAATATCAATTTTCTATATTCATAACTGATTTACTTTAAGGATCTCATGCATCTCCTCCTTCAGATCCCTGTTAATTCAGCTGCAGTCATCCTGGTATTAAACATATGGGTCATATATGAGAATATCTGTCCTACAATCAGACTGTGTGAACAAAGTTACAAGACCAATACACAGTGATATACAGTATAAATAATTATGATCATAGAATTGTGGTTGAAAATTCAGTGCAATGTAAATTTGGAAATCAGCAACTGAAATCATGTCGAGTTCTCCAAATTGTAAAATCTGGAAACATCAACTGAAATCATGTTACAAACCAAATTGTAAAACTCCGCTAGACCATTGAGGGAATAGCTCGGAGCGAAGGTTTAAGCGTGATGTATTCCGCTATTGCTGTGGGAAAAGGGGAAATTATTAAAGTTCATAAAGAAATATTAATGTTCTTGAAACCGGGTTAGACTGCTCTTTAGATTCATGGGATCAGCTAATAAGGGACCACAAATCAAAGGTACTCGTACCACGTTACCTTCCGCTTTAAGTCTGGTCTACCCTGACCCTGGTTTATCCAAAAATGTGCATTACATTAAATCATCAGCCACCAACGCTGATTCTGTACTCGTTTATCTGACTCCATTTAATATTATAATTTAGTATGTACAATTTCCACTTGATTTGTTAAAGGACTCCCATACTTTTAAGACGGTTCTCTGAACTGGATCTGCCGGTTCCACCGCGCTTTACATTGGGCCCTTAATGTACACGACTCACAGCTGACTAGATATCTGCGGTTATCTCAGAGGTTGCGGAAGAAGCCACTTTGTGCGGTATACTCTATGGTTAAGACTCAGGGACCGACGAAAGGAATATTGGCAACCACCGTTCTCAACATGGATAACCGCCAGGCGGAGGTGATCTACTTTAAGACATAGTTCTACGGGTGCAATACTCCATGATACATTAAGCTTAAATAGTCAACCTCCCTAGACCAGCTGAGGGGATAACCATGACTGAGGAAATTAATCAACCCATTACCGGTGAACAGAGATAGTACGTCAATTTTCAGAGAAACCACACAAATCAAGTTTAACTAATTTATTACCAGGTAGGTTACTTACTTAAATCATCAATACACAGTTACAGATTAAACAGTCCAAATTCAAATACAGTACAGAAGAAAAATACTTTGTCATACCTGGCAATCGCTACACACAGTGACCTGAGGTTAGATGTGTGGGAAAGTCTGAATTACAGCTTCCCCGATGAGTTTGTTTCCTTTGCTTAAATGCTCAAACTCTGCGTTTGATCTGGCTGCAGACGGTCGTAAAACCATAAACTGGTCAGCACTTTTAGCCCCCTTCTGGTTTTCTGTAAGGGCAATTTCACAACGGCAGCTTACGCCTGTGTTATGAAATATACATTCCATCCATGTTGCACATTTAGGACATGTAGACCATTGCACCACTCACACGAGACTTGAGTAGGTCTAAGTTTGTGTTGCCATGAAAATCTCCATCTCTATATAGTTTTTCAGATGTGATTGATATTAATGCCACAAAGGTACCAGAATTCCTGTTGAGAATATTACATTTACACCCTAGTTGTTAATGTAGGTACGTTAACTGGATGTATTTACAAATGTAACACTCAAAAACTGAACAATACATGATTATTTCTCTGGAAAGAGTGTATAATGTATGTTCCAGTGCCCAGACTAGTTCCAGTGTATACTGTTCAATGTAGCAAAAGTATCAATCACATCTGAATGTTTTTAAGCTTTTTGAGGACAAAAGCAATCTATACCATGTTGTGTTGTGTGTGAAAATATGTTAAAGGACAGGGAATTGACCTGCCCTGATAACGCCATATGGGGGCACTATGGCCCTGTTTGTGTGCTTGTCTTTACGACAGTCCAAGCGTTTCTTCCAAAGTCATGACATCCTAGGACATTCTTTGACCGTCATAAACTTCACGCCAGATGGTCCCAGCAGACTTTACGGCACCGAAGTTCTGCTTTATAACGTCCTAGAGTCCTTACAGGCTTCCACCGCCGGTGTTGTGTCCAGGTGCCCTGGGATCTCAATTCCAGTCTTACAGCAAGGAGGAAGAAAATAAGGGGAAAGTAACTGAAATAAGATACAATCAAGAATACAAAGCTAAGTGTGAGGGAGAGGATAACTATGAAGAAAATATAAACTTTGCGAACTTGAGGAAAATATAGTATTGCCTTACAGACTTCAGGATTAGATTTATACTGGTGTCCCGCTAAAATTTTGTAGGTTACATTTTGGCCCCATAATAACACAATTGATTGGAATTTGGCGACTAGTTGAAAGGCTCAGAAGCTCAATAAAAACATGGCATGCTCACTCACCCATTTTCCATAATCATAAGCTCCTTACTGGAAACGGCCTTTTTTATTTACCTCACTGGAGTACTAAAGGTATTCACTCTCTCTACCATGAGAATGGACTACGTTCGTTTCAGGATCTGTGCTGACATTATAATTTACCAGGTTCATCTTTCTTTCTGTACTTGCCTCTGCGCTCCGCTATGCGGGCTTATTCATATTCAATTCTAAAAATTTGTTCACAAAAAAATAATATATATATAAACTTTAAATGTGTAAAATATGAAAGATTGGCTCTCTTCTCTTCTCTTCTTAGATTCCTGTCGGCTCACACTGGATCCCAACACAGCGAATCAACACCTCCGTCTGTCTGAGGGGAACAGAGAGGTGACCAATGTGAAAAAGATCCAGTCATATCCTGATCATCCAGAGAGATTTGATCGCTGGCCCCAAGTGCTGTGCAGAGAGGGTCTGTCTGGACGCTGTTACTGGGAGGCTGAGCGGAGTAGGAGGACGGTTGATATAGCAGTGTCATATAAAGAGATCAGCAGGAAAGGGTCGGGTGGTGACTCTGCTCTGGGATGTAATGAAAAGTCCTGGAGTTTGCGCTGCTCTCCCTTTGGTGACTTTTTCCTGCACAATAATGAAAGCACTAGAATCCCTGTTCCCCCCTCCTCCAGAATAGGAGTGTACCTGGATCACAGGGCAGGAACTCTGTCCTTCTACAGCGTCTCTGACACAATGACCCTCCTGCACAGAGTCCAGACCACATTCACTCAGCCCCTCTATCCTGGTTTTGGGGTTTATAATATTGGATATCCTGTAAAACTGTGTGATCTGGGATGAGAGAGAGGGAAGTCTGATGAAGATGCCCCCCATGGTCTTTACACACCTGTATAAATCACTCCTACCTGCAGGGAGACACAGGTGGAGGGAGATAGAATGTAGACACATGTTTATATTGTATGTGATTATTGTTATTTCACTGGGGGCTCAGTGTTGTACGTGTAAATAAATGATAAAATTCAATTTTGTGAACTAAATTAAATGCCAAAATCCAATATTCTTTCTTAAACTTGCATTTTTTGTTGTGGATCACAATGTTCAAAGCTGTAGCAGGCATTGTTATAGTTAGAAACCACTGGCTGTAGTGTTGCTTTATTTCTGTGATGTGCAAATGTTCACTGTAGAATTATTAAACTTTGGGTTTAAAACCTAAACATTTGATTAATTAATTGGATTGAAAAATGGTTTATGAGTGATTGACTCCATTTAGCTAACACTGTACAGTCGTTCAGTTACATTAATGTATGAAATGAAGGTCTTCCAATCAGTGGCATGCTCTAAGATGGATGACAGGGGCGGTCCACTAGGGCATTAGGTATTAGCAAGAACCTCACAATTAGATTAGATTTTTATCCACTGGATTACGATTCAATATCAATACTTAACATGGAATCTACTAATATTTACATATGACCGACATTCGCAGAGAATTATTTCTACAAACTATAAGTCAAAGTCAAAGTGTTTTTATTTATCAAGTGCACAGTATAACACAAGGTCATTCTGAACAATGAAATTCTTAGGACATGGCAGCAACAACTATGTAGTAGGCATAACAAACAAAAACAAAAAATATATATATTAAATTGTTAAAAAAAAGTCAAATAAGGGCAAGAATAACAAATATAAATATACATAGCAGTAAAACACTAGCAGCAGTTCCAGATATGGACAGTAGGAGTATTAAATATAAAGTGTTGAGGTGCCGATAGATATGTACAATAAATTAAATTAAGGTGATGTACATTGAATGTACATAAGAAGTGCCTAGAGCATACAATGAGGTGAGATGAATGAGATGAATGTTGCTGGTTGAGAAGCCTGATGGCCTGGGGGAAAAAACAGTTTGTGAGTCTGGTAGTCCGTGCCCGAATGCTCCGGTAACGTCTACCAGACGGCAGCAGCGAGAACAGTCCATAGCCTGGGCGGCTGTAGTCTTTTATGATTTTCTGTGCTTTCTTCAGGCATCGTGTGTGGTAGATGCCTTGCACAGAGGGGAGGTGGTAGATGCCTTGCACAGAGGGGAGGTGGTAGATGCCTTGCACAGAGGGGAGGTGGTAGATGCCTTGCACAGAGGGGAGGTGGTAGATGCCTTGCACAGAGGGGAGGTGGTAGATGCCTTGCACAGACGGGAGGTGGTAGATGCCTTGCACAGACGGGAGGTGGTAGATGCCTTGCACAGAGGGGAGGTGGTAGATGCCTTGCACAGAGGGGAGGTGGTAGATGCCTTGCACAGAGGGGAGGTGGTAGATGCCTTGCACAGAGGGGAGGTGGTAGATGCCTTGCACAGAGGGGAGGTGGTAGATGCCTTGCACAGAGGGGAGGTGGTAGATGCCTTGCACAGAGGGGAGGTGGTAGATGCCTTGCACAGAGGGGAGGTGGTAGATGCCTTGCACAGAGGGGAGGTGGTAGATGCCTTGCACAGAGGGGAGGTGGTAGATGCCTTGCACAGAGGGGAGGTGGTAGATGCCTTGCACAGAGGGGAGGTGGTAGATGGCTTGCACAGAGGGGAGGTGGTAGATGCCTTGCACAGAGGGGAGGTGGTAGATGCCTTGCACAGAGGGGAGGTGGTAGATGCCTTGCACAGAGGGGAGGTGGTAGATGCCTTGCACAGAGGGGAGGTGGTAGATGGCTTGCACAGAGGGGAGGTGGTAGATGGCTTGCACAGAGGGGAGGTGGTAGATGGCTTGCACAGAGGGGAGGTGGTAGATGGCTTGCACAGAGGGGAGGTGGTAGATGGCTTGCACAGAGGGGAGGTGGTAGATGGCTTGCACAGAGGGGAGGTGGTAGATGGCTTGCACAGAGGGGAGGTGGTAGATGGCTTGCACAGAGGGGAGGTGGTAGATGCCTTGCACAGAGGGGAGGTGGTAGATGCCTTGCACAGAGGGGAGGTGGTAGATGGCTTGCACAGAGGGGAGGTGGTAGATGGCTTGCACAGAGGGGAGGTGGTAGATGGCTTGCACAGAGGGGAGGTGGTAGATGGCTTGCACAGAGGGGAGGTGGTAGATGGCTTGCACAGAGGGGAGGTGGTAGATGGCTTGCACAGAGGGGAGGTGGTAGATGGCTTGCACAGAGGGGAGGTGGTAGATGCCTTGCAGAGGGGAGGTGGCAGCCAATAATGCGCTCCGCTGTCTTCACCACCCTCTGGAGGGCCTTGCGATCAGCAGCGGAGCAGCTGCCATACCAGGCAGTAATGCAGCCAGTGAGAATGCTCTCAATGGTGCACCTGTAAAAGTTGGTGAGAGTTTTGGCAGACATGCCAAACTTCTTGAGTCTCCTCAGGAAGTATAGGCGTTTTTGGGCAGTTTTTACTGCCGCGATCGATTGCCTGGACCAGGAGAGGTCATCACTGATGAACACACCGAGGAACTTGAAGCAGGAGACTCTCTCCACTTTAGTCAGGGGGCCAAAACTGATATTAAAACTTTGTCTGACACTTTTTGGTACAAGCATACAACCTATCCAGTATGAATATTTAACCCCTTAACATGTGTTCTAGCCAGGTTGTCAGCTTAGAAAATGTTTTTTTGTCCATTTTAACACTATATTCTTAAAAGTGGTAAAATCGGATTTTTTTCCCAAAGTGCTTCCTCTTTCTTCCATGTTACCTCCTGTAATTTTGGGCAAATGTGCAATATAATCCAACTTATGTGCAAGCATGATCTTTAAAAAATAATAATCAATAAATACCACAAGAGTATCACACCACAAGGGGCACTGTTGTGTCAGCACAGCTGTGATTTGGCATGAGGCAGCAGATCCAGTGAAGATGATCACAGTCAACAGTCTGAACAAAACTTTATAAAGAAGTGAATTTCACACAACAGATTAACTTGGTCTATTTGTCCACAAAAACATTTACCTCAAGATTCTACCATCAAATGTTGCCAGAAACAGGTAGGCTAAACTGTTTTCCAACTAGCTATACTTCCCAGACAGATAGCTAGGCTAATGTACTTTCATAACTACTAGACTATTACTAATAGGTAAATTAAGTTTTGTGCAGATGTGTAATGGAAATATTATGTTTATAATTTATTTACTGCACAGCAGCCTATTTTACAGTCTGCTAGCTAAACGTGTTAACCAGTTTGTTAGGTAGCCAAGCACTCAGCTTATGTCAGATGACATTGTAGTGATCCACTCAGAAACCAATCAGACTAGTGCAGTGAAACATTTCTTTGCCTTTCAGATGAGCTAACATGGATCCAGAGGGAGCTGTAAGCCTAGCGTCCAAAGAAAAACAAATAGTAACAGATATTGATTGGGAAAAATGTTTCATTTGTCAAGACAAATATGGGAAATACAGCCAAGATAAAGCCCTAAGAAATCCTTCTGAGAATGGGCTAAAGTGTATTAGATTGAGAGCAAATGAACAGGCGAAATACCAAGACGTGGAGTATGCTGATACTCTGGAGAGAATTGAGGAGTTTCTGGACACAGAAACTGAAAGGATACAATGGCACAAAACATGCTATGTAGCTTTTACAAATGTGACTTTTATTTCCCGCCTGAAGAAGCGGTTTGAAAGTGAAAAGAAGTCACTAAATCTTGCAAGCAACTGCCGGCCGATCACCACTAGAAGTTCGATGCCTTCAGTGTCTTGGGAAAAATGTCTTTTCTGTCAGAAAGACAAGCCTGAGGACAAACTTCGAAAGATCCAAGTCATGACTACATCTAAAAAGATTCTTGATCTAGCTCAACAAGACACAGAATTGCGACTGAGGCTTGCAGGAGTCAATGACTTGATTGCCGCAGAAGGCAAGTATCATCTTATCTGCTACAGGGAGTTCCTCAGGAAGTATCAGAGCACTTCATCAAGAGCAGGTGATCCATATTCCATTTGCTTACACAATGTGGCAGATGAGCTTAGAGCAGGACTTGCCAGAGGTGAAATATACTCGTTGAAAACAGTTTGGGAAAGATACTGTACATTTCTGGGAGACTTTGATTTGGAACCAGGAATATACAAAGGTCAGCGTTTCAAGACAAAGCTTGAAAAGTTGCTTCAGGGAAAAGCACTATTTGTTCAATCATTAAAACCAACTGATTCCATCATGATATTTCCTGAAATGACTGCTGGAACTGCTCTTCTTAACATGAAGAAATTAATGGATGACAAACAAGATGACGCTAAAGGGATGACAATGGCTAGCTGTGGAACTGACAAGGACACTGAGATACTGAGTTGGCTGTATCGGGTGTCGGTAAAGGTCAAGGCAGACATCAGGGAGTCCCCAAGACATGATGTTATTGGAGGGATAGATCAGCATCATGCAGAAAAAACTGTGCCTGACAGTCTGCACATCCTCTTACGGCTCCTTTGCGTTAATGATGATGACTCAGAAAATGAGAATGAACAATCCCATCACACAAAGCTACTCAGCATTGCTCAAGACATTGTTTTCCTGGCATCTGGTGGACGAAGACCAACACCAAAACACATTGGAATTGGAGTTGCTGTACACCAAGCTACACGCTCAAAGGACTTAGTGCAGTTACTTCATGCTGCTGGGCACAGCATAAGCTATGAGTCAGTATTGAGAGCAGATACTACCATGGCAAATGAGGCTATGAAGCGATACTTTGAGAATTGTGAAGTATACATTCCACTGAACTTTGTCAATGCTAGTCTCCCTGGATACATAAAGTATGCAAATGACAACATAGACATAAATGAGGAGACCCTTGATGGGAAAGGAACCTTTCATGCCTCCCAGACTGCTGCTTTCAGACGAAGTAAACCTGAAGAAGAAATCCCAAAAATAATGCTGAAATCTGGGAGATCAAAGTCAGTCTAAGTTCCACCAGGAGTGTTTGAACTCAAGGATGCTAACATGGAGTCGCAGAAGCCCCCTCCAAAATTTCATGGATCAGTTACACCCGAGATGTATTATTCAGACACACAACTAGTGAAACAGTCACTAGTGACCCATCCACAGTTGCCCTCACCAACCAGTTGTGGTTGGCACATGAAGGATGGAATGCTTGTCCCCCAGCTTTTAACCAAAGAACCTGTACAGGCCAGATGCTTGGAGCTGACGATCTGTGGATGCAAGGAAAGTGGAAGTCAGTGCAGTACCAGGCAGTGTCGATGTCGAAAAAGTGGAATATTTTGCAGTGGGACATGTGGGTGTGCCTGTGCAGCTTGGTGCAAGAATACTCAGGTACTCACATCATTATTATTGAGTGTTGCCACATTATATGCAACTGTATTGTTTCAGATTATTTGGCATGATATTGTTTTTCCTGTTTTGTAGATGAGATTTATATTATGCCCTTTGGGGTAATGCATGTTTTGTATTGTGAAGGTATTCATTATCAAAACAGTAAACTCTTCTTTTGTGTCCCTGACCAGGACTCAGACTGAGCACATGGACATGGTCCCTGGGTGCCTTCTGTTGGCTGCCTACCTGAGTGCCACTGCTTGGATGGGGAAAAACATACCTTTGCCATACGACTATTACATAGTTATTACTACTAACTAGTTACTAACCCCTAACCCTAAAGAAGTGAGAGAGCAGTTATATTAGGATGGAATTAATAACTATAGTGATATGTCAATTAATTATAATTTGTGTTACAACCTGGTACATTAATGAAGTCAAATAGCACCATAGACCACCATCTTGAGTTCTACATTTCCGCCTGGACATTAAAGTATTATAACTTGTGCAGCATTGCACTGTCTCTCCCTACAAGCTTTAAACTTGGCATGACTCATTCCCATAGATAGGGGTACTGATTGATAGAGGTTTTGGGATACTATGTTATGTTTCCAAGCTGATATTCACTTTGAAAACTGGTTCTCTTTAGGCGGAGATTGATTTTTTCATGTTCTAGTTCTGTTTTCTCTTAAACTGTACAATAAATGTTCATTCTGACACTTCACCAGACATCCCATGAGTGTTAGCTTTCATTTTATACCATTTTTATGTATATGGTCCTTGTGGTTGTGGAGATATTCAACATTTATTGTTGGCATGTCATGTTGAGCAGGAAACCTAAACATTGGCCTGAAATTGCTTGTAAAAGTCACAAAAATATTTTTTCAGCTTGACAACCACCCTAATATCTTACCTATGGGTGTCTTCTAACTAAAAAAATAGGGTGACAGCTTGTACCAAAACATGTCCGCAAAAGTCTTAACGGAAGCCCTTTTCAGAATTGGCCCCCTGACTACTTCAGCTCCATCGATGTGAATGGGGGCGTGACCCCCCCCCCTGTTGCTTCCTGAAGTCCACGATCTCCTTAGTCTTGCAGATGTTGAGAGAGAGGTTGTTGTCCTGGCACCATGTTGCTAAGATGCTGACCTCCTCTCTGTAGGCGGTCTCATCGTTGTTGGAGATGGTGGTGTCGTCTGCAAACTTAAGGATGGCGTTGGAGCTGCGCGTGGCCACACAGTCGTGTGTGAACAGGGCGTACAGGAGGGGACTGAGTACGCAGCCCTGAGGGGCTCCGGTGCTCAGGGTCAGTGCAGAGGAGAAGCGGTTACCCATTCTCACCACCTGGGGTCTGCCCGTCAGGAAGTCCAGGATCCAGTTGCAAAGGGAGGTGTTAAGACCCAGGATCCTGAGCTTGGGAATGAGCTTAGCGGGCACAATTGTGTTGAATGCTGAGCTGTAGTCTATAAACA
The DNA here is from genome assembly GCA_022702515.1 of Ilyophis sp. 1 JC-2022. Classification (NCBI taxonomy): domain Eukaryota; kingdom Metazoa; phylum Chordata; class Actinopteri; order Anguilliformes; family Synaphobranchidae; genus Ilyophis; species Ilyophis sp. 1 JC-2022. Next base: position 111,892,111 of record CM040396.1, read on the forward strand.
GCCTCCTCACGTATGTGTTACCCTTATCCAGGTGGGAGAGGGCGGTGTGCACTGTCAGGGTAATGGCGTCGTCCGTAGATCTGTTGGGACGGTATGCGAATTGAAGGGGGTCCAAGGTGTCAGGAAGGGAGGAGCAAATGTGGGTTCTGACTAACCGCTCGAAGCACTTCATGATGATGGAGGTCAGTGCTACAGGGCGGTAGTCATTCAGGCAGGTGATGGAAGGTCTCTTTGGTACTGGGACAATGGTTGTCTGTTTGAAGCAGGTTGGGACTGCAGACTGTTTCAGGGAGAGGTTGAATATAGAGGTGAATACCTCCGCTAGCTGGTCGGCACACGCTCTGAGGACACGGCCTGGAATGCCATCTGGCCCTGGTGACTTCCGAGGGTTTACTCTTTTAAAATCTCTCCTCACGTCAGCCATAGATAGGTACAGAGTGCAGTCATCCTGGTCCTCAGCTAGTTTTACAGAAGGGATGGTGTTGCTCACCTCAAACCGTGCGTAAAAGGTGTTGAGCTCATCGGCGGGAAGAGAGGCGGCGGGCTGGGCATCACTGCTATTTCTCCCTTTGTAGTCTGTGATGGAGCGCAGTCCACACCACATGCGTCTGGGGTCGGAACTGTGGTAGTTGGACACCAACTTGTCCCTGTAGGCTCTTTTTGCATCTCTGATGGTTTTCCGTAGGTCATATCTGGACTTCCTCAAGGCCTCCAGGTCCCCAGATATATAGGCAGAAGACCGTGCTCTGAGCTTACAGTGTGTGATATGAATGTGCTCATTGCTGAAAGTTTTTTTTGTGACAAAGGATTATGTTCATATTAAATTATTTGTTATTCAACAAATGTAAAACATTAGCCGTGTTGCAGTCATGCAGTGTACTGAAATAAAAGTTGAAGTGCACACAAATTGAAATGCACATCTCTTTGTACCTTTGGCAAAGTGTAGGCCTAAATACGTAGCTATACAGGACTTGCACTGAAATGAAGTAACCTACACAGATAAACAGGGGTCTGCTCTGTTACGCCAAACATGTGCAATAATTAAATCATTTTCCAACACACAACACGTCTTAAATAAATTCGCATAGACTGCAGGACAATGAAACCAAACCAGAAGAGAGCTCCTTTAATACATGTTATTTCTCTTTTGTAAGTTATTTGTGCAGGAAAAGATGTTGTTACATGTGTTCAGGCTTAAGACATGCTTTTCTGTGCTGTTACAATATGAGCAGCTGGTCTATGTGTTCAGGCTTAAGACATGCTTCTCTGTGCTGTTACAATATGAGCAGCTGTTCTATGTGTTCAGGCTTAAGACATGCTTTTCTGTGCTGTTACAATATGAGCAGCTGGTCTATGTGTTCAGGCTTAAGACATGCTTCTCTGTGCTGGGGCAATATGAGCAGCTGGTCTATGTGTTCAGGCTTAAGACATGCTTCTCTGTGCTGGGGCAATATGACCAGCTGGTCTATGTGTTCAGGCTTAAGACATGCTTCTCTGTGCTGTTACAATATGAGCAGCTGTTGAGAGAAACCCTTTCAGGGGGATACTGGTCTCAGGGACACAGAGATGTGGCTCACAGGGACACAGAGATATATACACACCGCTGAATACATACATAGTAGCCTATACATTTAGTTACCTATATATGTTCAGTGACAGAAAATAAATGTAAAGGAGACTGCACACCAGTCAGCTCTAAATATTATACAACCCCAATTCCAAATACATTGAGACAGTATGTAAAATGCACATAAAAGCAGAAAGCAGTGATTTGTAAATTATTTTTTTACATATATTTAACTGAAAACAATACAAAGAAATTAAATGTTTTTGTAAATAAAATTTCCGATTTTGATGCCAGCAACACATTCCAAAAAAGTTGGGACAGGGGCAAAAAAAAAAACTAACTGAAAATTTGAAAAAAAACACCCGTTTGGAACGTTCCACAGGTAAACAGGTGATGCAATCATGATTGGGTATAAAAGGATATCAAATGACTCTTGATATTGTGGGGTTTTTTGGAGCTTCCCAGTCTTTATTTTTTTTTTGCCCCTTGTCCCAACTATTTTGGAACGTGTAGCAGGCATCAAATTTAGAATTAGCATATTTACAAGAATCAATAAAGTTGATAAGGTAAAACATTAAATATATTTTCTTTGTACCGTTTTCAATTAAATATATGTAAAAGAGAATTTACAGATCATTGCTTTCTGCTTTTGTGTATTTTACTTAATGTCCAAACTTTGATTGCCTCAATTTAAAATAATTACTGTAAAAGCTTTAAAAATCCAGCAGTGTAGGCTACTGAATTTTTATAGTATTTCCTTCATCATAGAAAGGCTAAAGACAAATCTACAATGTTTTCAGAAATATCACCATTGATGAAGACTAGAGGCAATACATAGGTGAATATGTTCTAAATACCTGACATTACCCCTTGCATGAATTGGAATAACTTTTTATTCTCCAACAATCTTTTAAAAAGTTTGTACAGTATACACCTTCTTTACGGATACACCTTTAGATTGTATAGACACGTTTGTTTCAGGATTGGTGTTCAGTAGCAAACACTGCCATCTAGTGGGGAAGAATATAATTTCAAAGCGAGGACCTCATTCCATTTTAACCGATGACCATAAAACGTGTCAGTGAGGTTCCTCGGGGTGCGTTACAATACTCGAAAAATGCACCCTCCTTTCCTCCACTACCACCTCCTCTCCTCCGTGCCCCGGAAACGGATCTTTGTGTTTTAAACTAATGTTGCTGATTACATCTTAATTACGTATTAATGGTTACATATGAATTAATACCTTGATGCAAACCGCAATGTCAGGTACATTGTATACTGTACATGCAAATACTTGTACTGGAAACGCTCAGGCAGTTTTGCATACTTCCGGGTAGGAGAGGAGTGATAGTGGGGGAGTGGAGGAAAGGAGGTGGGGAGTGAAGAATATTGGGACGCACCCTCTGTGTGCCTTTCACCATAAGATGGAGCCAGTGTTTAATCAGACTGAAAGCAGTGGCACATTTCACTGCGTTTGTTTAACATTGCATTTTGAACTTTTTCTCAAAAACCTCAAAATATTTTTTAAATTTTTTCAAAAATAGTTACAGAATACAACTTTTAAAAACAATCGATTATTAAGTATTCCATATAATTTGTGTGCCCCCTCTAATCACCTCCATGGAAAATAGGAAGCAAATCCAAACCAGTTCAAGAAAATGGACAGTTATAGGGGTGCGTCCCAATACTCGAAAAATGCATCCTCCTTTCCTCCACTGCTCCCTTTTCTCCTCCGTGCCCCGGACACCGATCTTTGTGTCCTAATCTAATGTTGCGGATTACATATTAATGGTTACATATTAATGTCCCGACGCAAACCACAATGTTGGGTACATTGTATACTGTACATATTGTTACGTGTGCCTGTCTCTCCCTCTGTCTGTCTTGTGTTTTCCCATCCAGAGAATTGGCCTGATTGATTAATTAATTATTTACTTTTGTTCCTGCTTCCGAGTGAGACGTTTTTCTTCTCCCTCACGGCCTACGACCCCGAGTGTCTTTTTCCCTATTTTCTTCATCTACTGACCTGTTTCCTTTACTACAGATATCGGCATTCACAGACGCACATACACGCATAGAAACCTGCATTCACGCATCCATACGCTCCCTATTCCTTTCCCCCTTGTTTAATAAATATATTTTTTGTATCGCAAAAAATAAAAATAAAAATACAATTTTATGTTACGGCCACTCCCTGAATGACCGCAACATAAAAGGCACAGAGACGTTGAGTTGCGATACCAAATATAGATTTATTAAACAAGGGGGAAAGGAATAGGGAGCGTATGGATGCGTGAATGCAGATTTATATGCGTGTATGTGCGTCTGTGAATGCCGATATCTGTAGTAAAGGAAACAGGTCAGTAGATGAAGAAAATAGGGAAAAAGACACTCGGGGTCGTAGGCCGTGAGGGAGAAGAAAAACGTCTCACTCGGAAGCAGGAACAAAAGTAAATAAGCAACTCCTGATTGCTGGGCAAGCCAGTCTTTTAAAGGCGTGGGCCAGGTGACTCCAATTAACCAATCAGGCCAATTCTCTGGATGGGAAAACACAAGACAGACAGAGGGAGAGACAGGCACACGTAACAATACAACTACTTGTACTTGAAACATACAGGCTGTTTTGCATACTTCCTTGTAGGAGACGAGTAGAGGAAAGGAGGGGAGGAGTGAAGGATATTGTAGACCACGAACACCGGCGGCCAGTCTAAATGGATGGCCTTAAACTTTTGTCTCTTGTTTTCCAGCCACAACAAGAACACAGCAAGAACAAAGGGGTGTATGAGGAAAAAGACGACGGTCCAATAAGCCGGAGTGTCCCAGAATGCAGCACTACAAATCAATATCCCATTTAATACTCAACACGTGTCACTATTGCTCTTTTAATAGAGCTAATGAGCAGAGATATATGTGCATGCTATTTTTGTACCAGAATTTTATATTAAAAACGAGAAAAAAAAGAAAAAGAAAAATGGGTGTATCCGTTGCTACGTGCTTTCTGTCCTTTCGCTGTTAAATTTAACACTGCTATGAAAGAATAACACCTCACTATCTGTTGAACATCACTCTTCACTCCAGTAATCATACAAACATACACAGCCATCTCATCTGTGTGTTGAGCCATGTCACAATTATTACAGAGCAGAGCCCTGATGACACAGGTAGAAATACATTTATTATTATTACTGTCATTTCTCATACTTACGCACACGCACGCACGCTCTCACGCGCACGCACGCACAATGACATTCATTTTCCATTGTTAATGGCAGTTCTTATAATTATACAGTACAGACAAAGACCTTAATTAGGTGTTAATACCATTTCTCAGGCATTCTCTCCATCTCTCTCTCTCTCTAATGATGTAGTTTGTAGTCAAACAGCATGTGTGCTTTAGTTATTCCAGGTGGGGAAAAAATATACAATATTGTTTTTCTAATATAGTATTTTTTAATTGGAAAATACCTATATAAATGGAATCTGCGACATGGCATCCACACTATCTTGTTAGGCCAATGCAATGCAGTTTTCCACCAATAAATGTTTCACACATACTTATAATGGCATATATTCTTATTTACAGAAAGTCTACCTGTAGACGGCATTGGGAGGAAGGATTTTTTCCGACTCATACGTCACTTCAGTTCACTGAAACTACTCGTTTAAAAGCACTCCTGCCGCAATACATTATTAAGATCATGGGCAAGCATGCAGAGCCTATTTAATATGCAAGCAGTTCAATGTTAGATGATGAAATTCGTACACGGATGTCTCCTGCCGCCACTCAAATAAGTGCAGTGACGAACGGTTACCCTCAGTCTACACAAAGGCCGTCTTAGAACGGTGCTCCACCTGTACAAGGAAATCTTGCTTTGACTCCAATTACAATTACCAATTACAGGACACCAGCAGCTGGTCCCGTCGCTTAAGGCATAATTACATCCATCAGGGAGTCGCGTTTTATCAAACCGTTTTGTTAAATATGCTAAATGCACAGTAGGCTACAAACCGACTCCTGCTGATAAGCTGAAGATTGCAGTTAGTTACCGGTCCGGTATTGCACGTGCCAATGGAGTTCAGCAATACATTGCACTACATCAATATCCTATATAGGCTACTGTATACGCACATGTATGTTTACACACACACTACACATAGTGTAAACACAACACATTTGGTAGGCTATAGATAAATTCAGAGGAATTGGAAAGTATATGCTGTGCTTCGGGGGGTGTAAAACACCCATGATTACCATCAATTATCTTAATAGCCGAGTTAAATATACTTTCGTATATCTTTGTTTTGAAAATGGACGAAATGCAAAATAGTAATATCAAACAATGCACAGCTACGAATTTTGCAAACAGGCACATTTCCCCAATTTCCATATTTTTGTGAGTGTTTACAACTTACAGGCTAGACCTCACACCGCTTGCTTCCCAAAACGCGGAAGACAAAGAGAGATAGAATAGCAACAGATCAATTTAGCATCACTGGAGACACGAGAAAACCACCGATTGTCCCTGGTAGCGGGTTTACAGTCTATTATATTGATCCAGTGCTTTCCCAAGCATGGGGAGACTTTTTTTCACCGCTTCAAGATTATCCGCTCAACTCAGGCTACATTCTAAAATGTAATCGCGTCTATAATAATAACATGAATTGTAAAGATCTCGCGCAGTCTTAATGATGCAGGCAATTTAACCCCAGTTGTAGTTAATATAGGTAGATAGCGGTGCGTTCACTATTGAATGCATATTTACCTTACCTTTTGCCTTTGTACAAAATGTGCGCTTCCCTGTTCTCTCGTCCAACAAAACTTCCTCTCACAGCCTTTTCTCATCAAGTTTTCTTGTCTTCTATTGTGCATACCACCTACTTGACCCTGCTTGTCCTTGAAGACACCGCCACTAAAACCCCATTCTTGTGGGTACGTTTACTGACAGTGGGTTTAGGCAATCAGATTTCTGCCGAGTGAAAGAAAACCAATCCACGTAGACGAGGGCGGGAGAAAGTTTCCCTCGGGAAGAGGCGAGAAGCGCGAGGTAGTTTCCAAGGTGTTCATGGTTACCAATTACACGTTCGTCACGTATGCATAACTCTGCATATTCGTTGTTCGTCGTTCATTCCAACGTGCAATTAGCCATAACTCCGAAACATGAATAATTCCCAATTCTAAATGCCAGTTTGAAACTATTTCAAACAAGGCACACTTTTTTGGGGGGAAAAAATCTAATAAAATTTTAAACATACAAAGCCACTTAGCTTTGCATATTTTTCCTTAACATAATCAATTGAATATACCTCCGCTGAAATATACCATATTGTGGGGTTATGGCAGATTATCAATATTTAAGCTTGTAGCCTGTAAAATATTTAAGTCTGTCTGCATCCTGTTGTGTTTTGTGACCTGAAACTCTGGAAATATCATCTAGGAAAATGTGTGTGATAATATTTTCTGAGGAAGTCGATTCTTTCAAAAGCCAAGACACTTCCTCCACAGGAAACGTTGCTTTGCTCTAAAAGGAAGTGATTGTGGTGAAGCGAATTCCAAAAAAGGATAAAAAGATTATCAGGATGTGGAAATTGACGCAAAAAGATTGAGAGTCGATTTAGCACACAAACAGGTTGTGCACATTTTCAGTTGATGTCAGTGGGCATACAGGTAAAATTAATTATACGTAAGTGCCATCATGGATTTGATCATTTTTACAAATAAACAAAACTCTGTTTGTCTGAAATGACAGAACCACCAAGTACAGAAGATGTTCCCACTGATTTCTTCCACCCCAGTTCCTTTATATAGAGAGATATGTCGAGTGCTCTGTCTATTCAGATGAAGCCATTCAACACAGAACATTAGTGTTTATGAGCCTTCTTTTCATCAACTCTTACAAAACAAAGAGCTCTTTTGCCCAAGAGCACAGACTCTGCTCTGGACCAGGAGCGGCCAAGCCAGGTCCCGGGGAGCCGCAGTGTCTGCTGGTTTTTGTTTTCACCTTAAATACAGCAGCCACTTTAGACCCAAGAAACCAGGGGGCCTGTTCCAGAAAGCAGGATTACTGAGTTAGCTGGATTACGGCACTGAGTAAAATCCGGAACAGCTCTTTTTACTCCAGTCCATGTTTCAGATCTGGGAGGGTTCCGGGTTTTACTCAGTGCAGTTATCCAGCTAACTCAGTGATCCTGCTTCTCTTACACAGTGCAGTTATCCAGCTAACTCAGTAATCCTGCTTCACTTACACAGCGCAGTTATCCAGCTAACTCCAAAATCCTGCTTTGTGAAATACGCCCCTGGTGAGCTGCTTCATTAATTAAATAAGTGGTGAGTAGCGACAAAAACCAAGAGAGCTTCCGGCTCTCCAGGACCTGGGTTGGCCACCTCTGCTCTGGGCTATTATTCCCACTCGTTCCTGCAGGTTTTAATCCACTGTATTATTCCCGGGCCTGGAGGCTGGGCTTTATTATTCCCGGGACAATAATATTGATTACAAGTTCACAGACCATTGCCCTCTGACCCCCTGGTGGTGTATCTGCATGAACGGCCAGCAGCCTGCCTTACACCACCATAAAACACATTCTACAACCTGAGGCAATGCCTTTAGGGAAGACTCAGAATGTACAATCTCTTAACGGTGAGCGAGGAGCCCATTATTGACAGTCCTCACAGTGTATACTCACACGTACACACTCTGATTCAGGCTGAGTCCTCACAGTGTATACTCACACATACACACTCTGATTCAGGCTGTCCTCACAGTGTATACTCACACATACACACTCTGATTCAGGCTGAGTCCTCACAGTGTATACTCACACATACACACTCTGATTCAGGCTGTCCTCACAGTGTATACTCACACATACACACTCTGAATCAGGCTGTCCTCACAGTGTATACTCACACATACACACTCTGATTCAGACTGTCCTCACAGTGTATACTCACACATACACACTCTGTTTCAGGCTGCCCTCACAGTGTATACTCACACATACACACTCTGATTCAGACTGTCCTCACAGTGTATACTCACACATACACACTCTGATTCAGGCTGAGTCCTCACAGTGTATACTCACACATACACACTCTGATTCAGACTGTCCTCACAGTGTATACTCACACATACACACTCTGATTCAGGCTGAGTCCTCACAGTGAATACTCACACATACACACTCTGATTCAGACTGTCCTCACAGTGTATACTCACACATACACACTCTGATTCAGGCTGTCCTCACAGTGTATACTCACACATACACACTCTGATTCAGACTGTCCTCACAGTGTATACTCACACATACACACTCTGATTCAGGCTGAGTCCTCACAGTGAATACTCACACATACACACTCTGATTCAGGCTGTCCTCACAGTGTATACTCACACATACACACTCTGATTCAGGCTGTCCTCACAGTGTATACTCACACATACACACTCTGATTCAGACTGTCCTCACAGTGTATACTCACACATACACACTCTGTTTCAGGCTGCCCTCACAGTGTATACTCACACATACACACTCTGATTCAGACTGTCCTCACAGTGTATACTCACACATACACACTCTGATTCAGGCTGTCCTCACAGTGTATACTCACACATACACACTCTGATTCAGGCTGTCCTCACAGTGTATACTCACACATACACACTCTGATTCAGGCTGTCCTCACAGTGTATACTCACACATACACACTCTGATTCAGACTGTCCTCACAGTGTATACTCACACATACACACTCTGTTTCAGGCTGCCCTCACAGTGTATACTCACACATACACACTCTGATTCTGGCTGTCCTCACAGTGCACACTCACACATACACACTCTGATTCAGGCTGAGTCCTCACAGTGCACACTCACACATACACACTCTGATTCAGGCTGAGTCCTCACAGTGCACACTCACACATACACACTCTGATTCAGGCTGAGTCCTCACAGTGCACACTCACACATACACACTCTGATTCAGGCTGAGTCCTCACAGTGTATACTCACACATACACACTCTGATTCAGGCTGAGTCCTCACAGTGCATACTCACACATACCCACTCTGATTCTGGCTGTCCTCACAGTGCACACTCACACATACACACTCTGATTCAGGCTGAGTCCTCACAGTGCACACTCACACATACACACTCTGATTCAGGCTGAGTCCTCACAGTGTATACTCACACATACACACTCTGATTCAGGCTGAGTCCTCACAGTGTATACTCACACATACACACTCTGATTCAGGCTGAGTCCTCACAGTGCACACTCACACATACACACTCTGATTCAGGCTGAGTCCTCACAGTGTATACTCACACATACACACTCTGATTCAGGCTGAGTCCTCACAGTGCACACTCACACATACACACTCTGATTCAGGCTGAGTCCTCACAGTGCACACTCACACATACACACTCTGATTCAGGCTGAGTCCTCACAGTGCACACTCACACATACACACTCTGATTCAGGCTGAGTCCTCACAGTGTATACTCACACATACACACTCTGATTCAGGCTGAGTCCTCACAGTGTATACTCACACATACACACTCTGATTCAGGCTGAGTCCTCACAGTGCACACTCACACATACACACTCTGATTCAGGCTGAGTCCTCACAGTGTATACTCACACATACACACTCTGATTCAGGCTGTCCTCACAGTGCACACTCACACATACACACTCTGATTCAGGCTGTCCTCACAGTGCACACTCACACATACACACTCTGATTCAGGTTGGGCTTGTGAACCACAGAATAAGACACCGGGGTTAAATCCTTCATCATGCAGGCGTACATTTCCATTTCCATTTCACTCAACCTTGCCGTCGTTAATAATAAATGTGTGCATCTGTTCATCCAGTCCTTTGCTTCGTGGCTGCCCTCCTTTGGGGGCTTTTGGCAGCCCCTCTGGGTGTGTATATATATGGGTTTTCCATGAGAATATGGAACAAAAATACAGCAAACTGTCACTGACCGAAAAAGTACACTGACCGCCTTTCTGCCTCCTGTGAAATCAGGTAAGAAAATAATACAATTAAAATAAAAACTTCTGGAATGTTCCAGTTGGGGACCCTTTTAAAATGACCTAGATAAGATGAGATATACCTCCCGATATAATAGCCCCAGTAGCAGCCATATTGGAACTCCAACCAAATACGGTAAGTGCTTTTATACACATTTATTCTGGTCTAAGTATGAGGTGTATTAGCTTTTTATCATTGGATTAACTTAACTCCTGAGTTTAATGCATTCAATTTTTTTTAAATTGGCCAGTAATTTGTAGAATATCATAAAATACCATTCCCATACCTTCTTAAAAATATTGTTTACTTTATCCATATTGGGCCCAAGTTGGCCATAAAGGTCAGAACTGAAGCACAGCTGGTTTGGACAATGGAAACATTTCCATGGTGACGTTGCACCGTTTGGATGCACACGGTGTGCACATGAGACCAGAGTGGCAGGACTGGCCTTGGACTCCAGACCAGGGTTGTGTTTCATTGTATGTACGTGTTCAGCTTTCGTCTGAGCGGCACGCTGGTTTTGTCTACGTGGTCAACAAAATTCCTGAGCAAAATTGTGCAACTGGAATTCAGGTCATCAGTCAACATTGTTGTGGTTATCATGGGTGGCCAGCTATCATATTTCCTGCGCATTTTGTATTCATGCCAAGTTAATGCAAGCCTTGAATATCCATCTGTTCCATAACTAATTGTACACACAAAACATTAACAATCTGTGCATGTTTTTTAATCAATAGAGAAAATGTGTTCTGGATACACAGTAAGTGTAAAATAATGGTTCACTACATGTTCTCAATACTAAAAAAAGAATGATCTTCGGTCTATTTCATAGACATAGGCTGAACTGATTCAATTGGTAACAGCATTCAATATTATCCTCTACAAACATACTTTCCATATTTGTTGTGTTTTTGCAGCATACATGTAGATTTTATAGCCATATTTGTAATGACACCTAACAACAGGACCTATCCTGCTTGGCCCTAATATTAACAGTGAATACAGTGGTGTGTCAATGCTAATGGAGGTGTGTGCTTGGTCCCCTAATTTAATAACATATACAGATGTTGTGTTAAAGTACTAATTTAATAACATGTACAGATGTTGTGTTAAAGTACTAATTTAATAACATGTACAGATGTTGTGTTAAAGTAGTAATTGAAGGTAAAAACCTAATTGCCAATGTCACGAAGTCAACTGAAATACCAATATTTAATTTTTCTATTTAAGATTAAGACCATCATTTGGGCTTCAGAACATGGTTGGATATAGTTGTTTTGTGAAATATGCAAATAGAAATACAACGTTACAATCAAGTTTTGGGAAATCACGATTGTAGAATTGAAAGACGCTCCATTATGACCTCGGTCTGAAATCAAGACTGCGGTTGTTCCGTTCTTGCTCTCGGATCGGGACTTGCTTGAGGAAGTCTTGGGTATACCTCTGCCTGTTACATTATCAGTCACATTCCGAGCGGACGTTCACAAAACGCTTATAAATCACTGAAAGAAACCTGACACTCACCCCCACTGACCAGTCCTCCCAAACGCATACACACATACAACAGGATTTCATAAGGTTTTTGACCATGTAAAGTTCTGTTTAAATTAATTAATATATCTCAACATTTGCCAACTTGAAGCACATATTCCATAAATGCATATATCTGGAGTAAAGATGGAAGCACCAGAGCACATGGTCTTCTGTCTCATGTGTTGATTAAAGCAGAAATGTGAATACAATATGCATTTCTTTCCCTCATAATTGCATCACTTCAATGATTACAGATGTTACATAACTATTAAATTATTACAGCCTAAACAAGATGATTATTACTATCATGCTTGTACAAACCCCAATTCCAAAAAAGCTGGGACAGTATATAAAATGCACATAAAAGCAGAAAGCAGTGATTTCTAAATTCTCTCTGATATCTAATTGAAAACAGCAGAAAAAAAAAGATATTTAATGTTTTACCTTATCAACTTTATTGATTTTTGTAAATACACACTAATTCCAAATCTGATGCCTGCAACACGTTCCCAAAAAGTTGGAACAGGGGCAAAAAATGTAAAACTGGGAAGTAAAAAAAAAAAAAACACCCATTTGGAACATTCCACAGGTAAACAGGTGATACTATCATGACTGGGTATAAAGTATATCAAAATACTCTTATTTTCAGGTCATCAAGGGTCTGAGGTATCAAATGAGCCTCAAACCATCACTCAAATACATAATCAGAATAATTAAAGTTAAAAAATACAAAACAGACAGACAGAAACTCAGAACATAACAGTTCCAGTGTAATTTATAGCTAAATCTAGTCCCACCCACCAATTCCCATAGAGATCCATTCAAATGCAGAGAGGTTATAGTATCGCTTGTAAGAGTACCTGAAAATAAGATATCAAGAGTCTTTTGATATCCTTTTATACCCAGTCATGATAGCATCACCTGTTTACCTGTGGAATATTCCAAACAGGCGTTTTTCTAACTTCCCAGTCTCTGTTTTGCCCCTGTCCCAACGGTTTTGGAGCGTGTTGCAGGCATCAAATTTGGAATTGGCATATATCAATAAAATCAATAAAGTTGATATGGTAAAACTGTAAATATATTTTCTTTGTACTGTTTTCAATTAAATATATGTAAAAAATAATTTAGAAATCACTGCTTTCTGCTTTTATGTACATTTTACATACTGTCCAAACTTTTTTGGAATTGTGGTTTGTATTATATTGTGTAGTGCTTTTCCATTTACCCACAAGGCACATTGGCTGATAATTGTCCCAGATTTGACAGGGGGGGCACCTCTGACCAATCAGGAAAGATCATTCTATCCAGAGAAAAGCAATAATACAAATCAAAATGTCACCTTAAGGCCCTGGTACTGAAATCACGCTCCTTGAGGGCCAAGAATGGCTGGTCTTCCACCCTCCCTTTACCTGGGACTCAGGTGTGAAGAATCACTAATTGTACAGTTATTGACCTGGGAGAAAAGAAAACCAGGGCCGGATTTGGATTCGAGGGCTAGATTGAAGTATCCATGACTTTAGGGGTCATCAGTAATGAACTCTATGGTTCTAGCAATGATTAGCTGAGAGCGATCCTTATGGCGCCCCCCTGTGGTGGCTCTTTATACTCATGGTCTGATCATGGGCGCTTTGTCTGAGGTTGTCTCCTCTTGATCCATGTCCTGGTATTTCTGCATTTTAATCTCATCTTCAGTAGAGTACAGAGCCTTGTCCTTAAAATGCACATGTCTTTTGTCGCGTTTTCTCGACGGTACGTCCGACGTGTCGACAGCCCTCCTGTCCTCCAGCGTAGTCTGGCTCCTCTCCTGCTTGTCGTCCATGGCGGGGAAGCGCGACAGCCCCGTGGTCCTGTTGCCGGTGACGACGCGGAGGAAAGAGTACGTCTGCTCTGCTTCCCCGGAGTCGCCGACGAAGGCGGTTGCCATGGACGCGTCCTCGTAACAGCCAGACGCGCTGGTCAGCTCTTTGGCGGACGGCGGTTTCTGTTTTTTACTCAGAATGAAGTAGGCAAAGCCAGTGACCAGGAGCATGGTACCTGTAATCAGTTCAGGAAAGTGTATCAATTCACTCTGTTAAGAGATTAAAACATCGTCTAAAAATTTTAGATACCGCCAGGGACGCCGCTAGCGATTTAGGGCCCCATGAAATCATCTCGTATTGGATCCCACCACCCCAGGCCAGCCCATCCCTGCACAATTGCAGCACAATTTTTTGAGGTCCCCTGTCTGTCAAGACCCTTAGAATATCGTCTTAACTACACCTCCCCCCCCCCCCCGAAAATGGCACCCCTGGATACAGCACACCTTACAGGTAGAAAAAATGGAAGCACCAACATGAAGTCTCTTAGTAGGATGTTGTAGCACCACATGTAGGCTTTACGGCCTGTACACATGGGGGCACAGAGAGCACCAGCGTCTCCTGGATGAATGACACCACTCTTCCACCAGAACGTCCGTCAACTCATGCTTAGCTGATGGAAGTGGAAAACGCTGTCTCTGGCATTATTCCAGAATATTCCATAAATCCTCATTGGGTTCAGATAACTGTCATTTTGAAAGACTTCCCTCTCTGAGGGAGGAAATGCCTTAACAGGGGGTGGCGAGGATCACTCACTCAGTCCCATTGTGTAACGGTTGAGTGACCTGACTTTATAAGTGTACTGTACGAGTGCCAGGAAAATTTGCTTCACACCGTTACAGAACACTCTCCACTGCTGATATTTTCTCTACCCTAGGTCACACCAGCGCATGTGGGAAGAAGGTCATAAGTGCTGCACAAAGAACTTAACCCCAGTTGAATGCAGTAAAAAAATACATGTTTATCAGAAACTACAGCAACTCATAGACTAAACATATTAAACTACAGTAACGTATTATATCCGAAAAGTACAAAATGTTAAGTATAATGCTGACTGTGCTTGGCATCCATGAAGGACAACATAAAATTTGCTCTAGCGTTGACCAGGGAAGGGAGGGGATTCCTCCGGGCTGATCACATCTCATCACCCAACAGTGACCCCTGCTGGTTGATCGTTCACCTGCAAGTCTATCTGTTACGCATGAAGAGTCTTCCTCTCACTCATGTCTGTATGAACTTAACATGCAAACTGTGGTGTGATAAAAAGCGGCGACGGACATCGCAGGCTTCAGCGGACAGCGCATGCTTGTTTGTGCTCTCCTGAATCAAAAGAGCTCCGTAGTCCCGCCACCTCCTATCCCTGGCTGATCCTGGAAGACTGCTGGAAGCCATTACCTGCCCCCACTTGGACCAAACTTTGATATATATGTTATATATGCACAAGCAATAGGGGGGGGGGTTGTTATAAAAATTGATGATTTATAAAAATCTGAATTTCACTTAAAAATGGATAAACCCCCAAAATGGATAAATCCACCGCTGATGGTCTGAGAAGCTTTTGTCTACCTAACTGGTTTGCAACTACTTTGATGACATGTTACTTAATGTATGACTTAACTGTGAGTTCATGTTCATTAATTGATGATACATTAAGTGTACAGTAATCACATGAATTAATAATGGCTTGATAATGTATTAATATTGAGCCACACAGAGTTCATAATAGATCATGTATTATTTAATGCATTAAATCCTGATGAAATCATGATAAATCTTGTAAAGTGTTACCGCACAATCTTTAGTGTATAAAGTGTATTGTATTGGCCCTCAAATAAATCCAATACATAAAAAACCAAAAACATCCTTGCGGTTTATGAAATATAATGACAATATGTGAGAGTCTGTGTGAGACTGCAGAAGTACTTTCTGCATTAGTAACCAGTTGTGCTGGTTTTGCAGTCTCTCTTGGAAGGGCAGGTGTGGCATCTCCTCCACCTGCTTCCCCCTCGCTGTGGGTGGAGTTCAGGGGCAGCAGGACCACATTCCTCACCTTCAACAGCCCTGATGATCAATGCAGAGTGTGGGATTCTGGGAAGGAGCCGTCCTCTCTGTATGTGGGGGCGTCACAAGAACAGGTTCACAGGGGGTCGCGAATCTCTGAACAGGTTTTCACACTCGGTCCTGGATACGAACTGTGTTGTGCTGTTTTATTTTTTACATCCAGTCTCTGGATTAATTAAGGTTTCTGAAATGTGTTTAAGTCACACACACATTAGATTACTACAGCTATGTGCTGAACACTGTTTAGTGGAGTTTGACCTGAAAGATGCTCTTTAACCCAACTGCAGCTACGTTACCAGGTTAGTGACCAAACACTGGTCCCCCCGTCACACGCAGGCTTGTGTTTGT
Organism: Ilyophis sp. 1 JC-2022; assembly: GCA_022702515.1. Lineage (NCBI taxonomy): Eukaryota > Metazoa > Chordata > Actinopteri > Anguilliformes > Synaphobranchidae > Ilyophis > Ilyophis sp. 1 JC-2022. The sequence goes on from CM040396.1 coordinate 111,908,535, forward strand.
GTGAAATTCATGAGTAAATCTCTTCTCTGCTACTCTTGCTTTTCAGCCTGGCCTCAGTCCAACACCACACCTCCTGCAGCTGTGGGCAGAACCAGGAAGTCACTCCCACTCTCTCTCTAACACAGTCACATGGTTTCAGAGAAACTAAACTTAACTCAGTCTCTGTCCGTGTGAGCAGTAAAAAGACCAGTTCAGTTCACCTCCTGCAGCTGTGGGCAGAACCAGGAAGTCACTCTCACCCTCTTTCTCTCTCACGCAGTTTCTGAAAAACACAACTTAACTCTGTCTCTGTTAGAGTGAGAGCAGTAAAATGGCTGAAGGTGGATTTTTTCTGGATCAGGAGCAGTTCAGCTGTCCGATCTGTCTGGATCTACTGAAGGATCCGGTGGCTATTCCCTGTGGACACAGTTTCTGTATGGGCTGTATTAAGGGCTGCTGGGATCAGGATGATCATACTGGTGTCTACAGCTGTCCCCAGTGCAGACAGACCTTCACTCCAAGGCCTGTTCTGGGCAGAAACACCATGCTGGCTGAAGTGGTGGAGAAACTGAAGAAGACAGGACTCCAAGCTGCTCCTCCTGCTCACTGTTACGCTGGACCTGGAGACGTGGCGTGTGATGTCTGCACTGGGAGAAAACGCAAAGCCATCAAGTCCTGTCTGGTGTGTCTGGCCTCTTACTGTGAAACTCACCTCCAACTTCACAATGAACTCCATTCAGGAAACACACATAATGTGATCAATGCTACTGGACACCTGCAGGAAAACATTTGCCCTCAACATAAGAAACTTCTGGAGGTTTACTGTCGTGCTGATCAGCAGTGTATCTGTTATCTATGTACAATTGATGAACACAGAGGCCATGATACAGTCTCAGCTGCAGCAGAAAGGACTGAGAAACAGGTAAGGACTGGATCTCTTCACTGGCCGCTCTAATACTGGTTATAATGGGAGAGAAACTGAGGAGAGTAAATTGGGAACAGTGGGATTGTTGTGAAGTTTGTTGTGAAACTTGGAACACATGTTTAATGCCATTTATTTGACAAACTTTAATGAACAGTAAAGTAATTTCCAGGTTTGAAATCCCTGTAATTTATAAAAATTCAATATTTATTTTATTCTCGGCATCTTTTCAGAAAATGTAACACACGTTTTAATATGCAAATGAGTACATTATGATGCCATACAGAGGCTATGCAGTTTAACGTATGACATAATCTAGCGACTTTTACAGCCTTTTTGAGCATGCGTGAGCTACTTTCTTTTGGAAAAAGTAGGCAACTATGGGTAGACATCCTGCCTTGCCTAATCTATCCGGGAAAGACATGTCATGTGGCAACAGACGTGACACAGACATTTTCTGTATAGATCTATGTGTGAATGGGGAAAAGCACTACCTAACCCGGGTAATTTAACCTGGAAATGTTACGGCTTCCATGTGTGAAAGGGGCTCAAACCAGCTCTCTATGACAGCTCTGTTCACACCCCTCACCCCCTATTCACTCCCTGAATGGAAATCAACACGGCTGGAGCAGCTAGTTCACAGTTTAGAAGCTTTACATATAAGGCCAATAATCTTCTCCACACTGATGTCCAGAATTTCAAATAGTTTAACTGTTTATTTATTGTGTTTAATGTTAAACATGATATTATTTAACAAATGTGAACACAGTGGACTATAATATAACTGAAAATAATCTATCCACAGAAACAGCTGGGAGCGACACAGAGTAAATTCCAGCAGAGAATCCAGGAGAGAGAGAAGGAGCTGCAGGATCTGAGACAGGCTGTGCAGTCAGGCAAGGTGGGTACTGACCAGAGGAGAAGACAACAGCTGGCTGCTGGAAGAGCCATTTTAGGGCTCAGTCAGGGCTCTCCTCCAGTCAGCCAGTGAGGAGCCCAGTGTTGGGCCACTGTCCAGCCCTGTGGGGCTCAATCCCACTGAGCCACACTATGTGGAACAGGCTATCTCGGGTCCCAGTAAGAGCTGACTGAAAGGCCTAGTTAAAATGTACAGCCCTCCTCTCTCTGCTCCTAACATCGCTCTGCACATACAGCCCTCTTCTCTCTGTGTCTCTTAACAGCGCTCTGCACATACAGCCCTCCTCTCTCTGTGCTCCTAACAGCGCTCTGCACATACAGCCCTCTTCTCTCTGTGTCTCTTAACAGCGCTCTGCACATACAGCCCTCCTCTCTCTGTGTCTCCTAACAGCGCTCTGCACATACAGCCCTCCTCTCTCTGTGCTCCTAACAGTGCTCTGCACATACAGCCCTCCTCTCTCTGTGCTCCTAACAGCGCTCTGCACATACAGCCCTCTTCTCTCTGTGTCTCCTAACAGCGCTCTGCACATACAGCCCTCCTCTCTGTGCTCCTAACAGCGCTCTGCTCATACAGCCCTCCTCTCTCTGTGTCTCCTAACAGTGCTCTGCACATACAGCCCTCCTCTCTCTGTGTTCCTAACAGCGCTCTGCACATACAGCCTTCCTCTCTCTGTGTCTCCTAACAGCGCTCTGCACAGACAGCAGTGGAGGACAGTGAGAGGATCTTTACTGAGCTGATCCGCTTCATTGAGAGAAGGCGCTCTGAGGTGAAAGAGCTGATCAGAGAGCAGGAGAAGGCTGAAGTGAGTCGGGCTGAAGGACTCCTGGAGCGACTGGAGCAGGAGATTGCTGAGCTGAGGAGGAGAGACGCTGAGCTGGAGCAGCTTTCACACACAGAGGATCACATCCATTTCCTCCAGGTAACATCACTGGCTCTCTGACAGTCTGCACTATGTACATTGTACATACATGGTGAAGTGTGTTCTTTATTTATACAAACATCTGTTCCATCTACACACAAATCTGTATTGAGACTGTTCTCTTTCTGTCTGTCTGTCTGCAGAGCTGTCAGTCTCTCCCTCCTGGACCTGGAGACTTACCCAGCATCGCTGTCAGTCCACACATCACTTTTGAGGCTGTGAGAAAATCTGTCTCTGAACTGAAAGAGCGACTGGAGGACGTCTGCAAGGGGGAATTATTGAAGATCTCTTTAACAGGTTATTACTGCTGAAATACTTTAATAAAGTTTCTATCACATATGTAAAGGGTTTTAATCAATTTGGGATCTATTTTTCATTTAAAAAAAATCTAATTAATCAATATTTATACACATGGTGTGGCCAGCCTGCTTGTTTTCACACTGCAGACTACAGCTAAGCTCCTACAGAGTGGGGTCAGAGGAAGGCCTTTAATATGGGCTTTGACATGCAGTTTACGGCACCTAATCATCCAGCAGCGGTCGCTAGAGATCGATAAGATAAACTTTAGCTCAACTTTCTTGTGATCTCTCTCTCTACAGTGGAAGCAGTCCATGTTCAAGAGCCCAAGACCAGAGAGGACTTCTTACTTTGTGAGTCTGTAATTAAACCTAAATTAAAAGCATGAAGCAACATGAAAATATGATGTTATATGAAAAAAAAAGAAGATAATATCAATTTTCTATATTCATAACTGATTTACTGTAAGGATCTCCTGCATCTCCTCCTCCTTCAGATCCCTGTTAATTCAGCTGCAGTCATCCTGGTATTAAACATATGGGTCATATATGAGAATATCTGTCCTACAGTCAGACTGTGTGAACAAAGTTACAAGACCACAGTAATATACAGTATAAATAATTATGATCATAGTTTTGTGGTTGAAAATTCAGTGCAAGGAGGAAGAAAATAAGGGGAAAGTAACTGAAATAAGATACAATCAAGAATACAAAGCTACGTGTGAGGGAGAGGATAACAATCAAGAATACAAAGCTACGTGTGAGGGAGAGGATAACAATCAAGAATACAAAGCTACGTGTGAGGGAGAGGATAACAATCAAGAATACAAAGCTAAGTGTGAGGGAGAGGATAACAATCAAGAATACAAAGCTACGTGTGAGGGAGAGGATAACAATCAAGAATACAAAGCTACGTGTGAGGGAGAGGATAACAATCAAGAATACAAAGCTACATGTGAGGGAGAGGATAACAATCAAGAATACAAAGCTAAGTGTGAGGGAGAGGATAACAATCAAGAATACAAAGCTACGTGTGAGGGAGAGGATAACAATCAAGAATACAAAGCTACATGTGAGGGAGAGGATAACAATCAAGAATACAAAGCTAAGTGTGAGAGAGAGGATAACAATCAAGAATACACAGCTAAGTGTGAGGGAGAGGATAACAATCAAGAATACAAAGCTAAGTGTGAGGGAGAGGATAACAATCAAGAATACAAAGCTAAGTGTGAGGGAGAGGATAACAATCAAGAATACAAAGCTAAGTGTGAGGGAGAGGATAACAATCAAGAATACAAAGCTAAGTGTGAGGGAGAGGATAACAATCAAGAATACAAAGCTAAGTGTGAGGGAGAGGATAACAATCAAGAATACAAAGCTACGTGTGAGGGAGAGGATAACAATCAAGAATACAAAGCTAAGTGTGAGAGAGAGGATAACAATCAAGAATACAAAGCTAAGTGTGAGGGAGAGGATAACAATCAAGAATACAAAGCTAAGTGTGAGGGAGAGGATAACAATCAAGAATACAAAGCTACGTGTGAGGGAGAGGATAACAATCAAGAATACAAAGCTAAGTGTGAGAGAGAGGATAACAATCAAGAATACAAAGCTACGTGTGAGGGAGAGGATAACAATCAAGAATACAAAGCTACGTGTGAGGGAGAGGATAACAATCAAGAATACAAAGCTAAGTGTGAGGGAGAGGATAACAATCAAGAATACAAAGCTAAGTGTGAGAGAGAGGATAACAATCAAGAAAATATTAACTTTGCAAACTTGAGTAAAATATAGTATTGCCTTACAGACTTCAGGATTTGATTTATTCTGGTGTCCCACTAAAATTTTGTTGGTTACGTTTTGGCCCCATAATAACACAATTGATTGGAATTTGGCGACTAGTTGAAAGGCTCAGACGCTCAATAAAAACATGGCATGCTCACTCGCCCATTTTCCATAATCATAAGCTCCTTACCGGAAAGGGCCTTTTTTATTTACCTCACTGGAGTACTAAAGGTATTCACTCTCTACCATGAGAATGGACTACGTTCGTTTCAGGATCTGTGCTGACATTATAATTTACCAGGTTCATCTTTATTTCTGTACTTGCCTCTGCACTCCGCTATGCGGGCTTATTCATATTCAATTCTAAAAATTTGTCCACAAAAAAAAATAAAAAATATATATAAACTTTAAATGTGTAAAATATGAAAGATGGGCTCTCTTCTCTTCTCTTCTTAGATCCCTGTCGGCTCACACTGGACCCCAACACAGCGCATCAACACCTCCGTCTGTCTGAGGGGAACAGAGAGGTGACCCGTGTGGGAGAGATCCAGTCATATCCTGATCATCCAGAGAGATTTGAGCACTGGGCCCAAGTGCTGTGCAGAGAGGGTCTGTCTGGACGCTGTTACTGGGAGGCTGAGAGGAGTGGGGGTGTGGTTTATATAGCAGTGTCATATAAAGAGATCAGCAGGAAAGGAGATGGTTATGACTCTGCTCTGGGATGTAATGACAAGTCCTGGAGTTTGTGCTGCTTTCCCTTTGGTGACTTTTTCCGGCACAATAATGAGCGCACTGACATCCCTGTTCCCCCTTCCTCCAGAATAGGAGTGTACCTGGATCACAGGGCAGGAACTCTGTCCTTCTACAGCGTCTCTGACACAATGACCCTCCTGCACAGAGTCCAGACCACATTCACTCAGCCCCTCTATCCTGGGTTTGGGGTTTATAATGTTGGATCTTTTGTAAAACTGTGTGATCTGGGATGAGAGCGAGGGAAGTCTTATTAAGATGACCCCCATGGCCTTTACACACCTGTATAAAATCACTCCTACCTGCAGGGAGACACAGGTGGAGGGGAGATGGAATGTAGACATGTTTATATTGTATATGATTATTGTTATTTCACTGGGGGCTCAGTGTTGTACATGTAAATAAATGATAAAATTCAATTTTGTGAACTAAATTAAATGCCAAAATCCAATATTTTTTCTTAAACTTACATTTTTTGTTCTTTGTGGATCACAATGTTCAAAGCAGTAGCAGGTATTCTTCTTGTTCGAAACCACTGGCTGTAGTGTTGCTTTATTTCTGTGATGTGCAAATGTTCACTGTAGAATTATTAAACTTTGGGTTTAAAACCTAAAAATTTGATTAATTAATTGGATTGAAAAATGGTTTGAGTGATTGACTCCATTTAGCTAAAACTGTACAGTCGTTCAGTTACATTAATGTATGAAATGAAGGTCTTCCAATCAGTGGCATGCTCTAATATGGATGACAAGGGCGGTCCACTAGGGCATTAGGTATTAGCAAGAACCTCACATTAGATTAGATTTTTATCCACTGGATTACGATTCAATATCAATACTTAACATGGAATCTACTAATATTTACATATGACTGACATTCGCAGAAAATTATTAATACAAACTATACAGTGTGTGATATGAATGTGCTCATTGCTGAAAGTTTTTTTTTGTGACAAAGGATTATGTTCATATTAAATTATTCGTTATTCACCAAATGTAAAACATTAGCCGTGTTGCAGTCATGCAGTGTACTGAAATAAAAGTTGAAGTGCACACAAATTGAAATGCACATCTCTTTGTACCTTTGGCAAAGTGTAGGCCTAAATATGTAGGCTATACAGGACTTGCACTGAAATGAGGAAGTAACCTACACAGATAAACAGGGGTCTGCTCTGTTACGCCAAACATGTGCAAGTAATTAAATCATTTTCCAACACACAACACGTCTTAAATAAATTCGCATAGAGCTGCAGGACAATGAAACCAAACCAGAAGAGAGCTCCTTTAATACATGTTATTTCTCTTTTGTCTTTGATATTGTAAGTTATTTGTGCAGGAAAAGATGCTGTTCTATGTGTTCAGGCTTAAGACATGCTTCTCTGTGCTGTTACAATATGAGCAGCTGTTCTATGTGTTCAGGCTTAAGACATGCTTCTCTGTGCTGTTACAATATGAGCAGCTGTTCTATGTGTTCAGGCTTAAGACATGCTTCTCTGTGTTGTGGCAATATGAGCAGCTGTTGAGAGAAACCCTCTCAGGGGGATACTGGTCTCAGGGACACAGAGATGTGGCTCACAGGGACACAGAGATTTATACACACCGCTGAATACATACATAGTAGCCTATACATTTAGTTACCTATACATGTTCAGTGACAGAAAATAAATGTAAAGAAGACTGCACACCAGTCAGCTCTAAATATTATACAACCCCAATTCCAAATACATTGGGACAGTATGTAAAATGCACATAAAAGCAGAAAGCAGTGATTTGTAAATTCTCTTTTACATATATTTAACTGAAAACAATACAAAGAAAATAAATGTAATGTTTTTGTAAATATACGCTATTTCCGAATTTGATGCCTGCAACACATTCCAAAAAAGTTGGGACAGGGGCAAAAAAAAAACTAACTGGATTTCTTTTTTAAAAACACCCGTTTGGAACGTTCCACAGGTAAACAGGTGATGGTATCATGATTGGGTATAAAAGGATATCAAAAGACTCTTGATATTGTGTTTTGTTTGAGCTTCCCAGTCTTTTTTTTTTGCCCCTGTCCCAACTTTTTTGGAACGTGTTGCAGGCATCAAATTTAGAATTAGCATATTTACAAAAATCAATAAAGTTGATAAGGTAAAACATTAAATATATTTTCTTTGTACCATTTTCAATTAAATATATGTAGAAGAGAATTTACAGATCATTGCTTTCTGCTTTTGTGTATTTTACTTAATGTCCAAACGTTGATTGCCTCAATTTAAAATAATTACTGTAAAAGCTTTAAAAATCTGGCAGTGTAGGCTACTGCATTTTTATAGTATTTCCTTCATCATAGAAATGCTAAAGACAAATCTACAATGTTTTCAGAAATATCACCATTGATGAAGACTAGAGGCAATACATAGGTGAATATGTTCTAAATACCTGACATTACCCCTTGCATGAATTGGAATAACTTTTTATTCTCCAACAATCTTTAAAAAAGTTTGCACAGTATACACCTTCTTTACGGATACACCTTTAGATTGTATAGACACGTTTGTTTCAGGATTGGTGTTCAGTAGCAAACACTGCCATCTAGTGGGGAAAAATATAATTTCAAAGCGAGGACCTCATTCCATTTTAACCGATGACTATAAAACGTGTCAGTGAGGTTCCTCGGGGTGCCTTCCAATACTCGACAAATACACCCTCCTTTCCTCCACTACCACCTCCTCTCCTCTGTGCCCCGGTATTAAACTAATGTTGCTGATTACATCTTAATTACGTATTAATGGTTACATATGAATTAATACCTTGACGCAAACCGCAATGTCAGGTACATTGTATACTGTACATGCAAATACTTGTACTGGAAACGCTCAGGCAGTTTTGCATACTTCCGGGTAGGAGAGGAGTGATAGTGGGGGAGTGGAGGAAAGGAGGTGGGGAGTGGAGGAAAGGAGGTGGGGAGTGGAGGAAAGGAGGTGGGGAGTGAAGAATATTGGGACGCACCCTCGGTGTGCCTTTCACCATAAGATGGAGCCAGTGTTTAATCAGACTGAAAGCAGTGGCACATTTCACTGCGTTTGTTTAACATTGCATTTTGAACTTTTTCTGAAAAACCTCATATCTTTTTTTAATTTTTTCAAAAATAGTTACAGAATACATCTTTTAAAAACAATGGATTATTAAGTATTCCATATCATTTGTGTGCCCCCTCTAATCACCTCCATGGAAAATGGGAAGCAAATCCAAACCAGTTCAAGAAAATGGACAGTTATAGGGGTGCGTCCCAATACTCGAAAAATGCATCCTCCTTTCCTCCACTGCTCCCTTTTCTCCACCGTGCCCCGAACACCGATCTTTGTGTCCTAATCTAATGTTGCGGATTACATATTAATGTCCCGACGCAAACCGCAATGTTGGGTACATTGTATACTGTACATACAACTACTTGTACCTGAAACATACAGGCTGTTTTGCATACTTCCTTGTAGGAGACGAGTAGAGGAAAGGAGGGGAGGAGTGAAGGATATTGGGACGCACCCATAGTAGTTGGACTGCTTCAGTTAAATGAGTGGTTAGAATAAAAGTGTTCAGACAATGGTTACAGCTAGCGCTGAAGGGTTAATCTCTCCTCTGAAGTACTGGTGTGGAGCTGTAGGGTTAATCTCTCCTCTGAGCTGTAGGGTTAATCTCTCCTCTGAGCTGTAGGGTTAATCTCTCCTCTGAGCTGTAGGGTTAATCTCTCCACTGAGCTGTAGGGTTAATCTCTCCTCTGAGCTGTAGGGTTAATCTCTCCTCTGCGCTGTAGGGTTAATCTCTCCTCTGAGCTGTAGGGTTAATCTCTCCTCTGCGCTGTAGGGTTAATCTCTCCTCTGAGCTGTAGGGTTAATCTCTCCTCTGAAGTACTGCTGTGGAGCTGTAGGGTTAATCTCTCCTCTGAGCTGTAGGGTTAATCTCTCCTCTGCGCTGTAGGGTTAATCTCTCCTCTGCGCTGTAGGGTTAATCTCTCCTCTGCGCTGTAGGGTTAATCTCTCCTCTGAGCTGTAGGGTTAATCTCTCCTCTGAGCTGTAGGGTTAATCTCTCCTCTGCGCTGTAGGGTTAATCTCTCCTCTGAGCTGTAGGGTTAATCTCTCCTCTGAAGTACTGCTGTGGAGCTGTAGGGTTAATCTCTCCTCTGAGCTGTAGGGTTAATCTCTCCTCTGAGCTGTAGGGTTAATCGCCCCTCTGAGCTGTAGGGTTAATCGCCCCTCTGAGCTGTAGGGTTAATCGCCCCTCTGAGCTGTAGGGTTAATCGCCCCTCTGAGCTGTAGGGTTAATCGCCCCTCTGAGCTGTAGGGTTAATCGCCCCTCTGAGCTGTAGGGTTAATCGCCCCTCTGAGCTGTAGGGTTAATCGCCCCTCTGAGCTGTAGGGTTAATCGCCCCTCTGAGCTGTAGGGTTAATCGCCCCTCTGAGCTGTAGGGTTAATCGCCCCTCTGAGCTGTAGGGTTAATCTCTCCTCTGAGCTGTAGGGTTAATCTCTCCTCTGAGCTGTTGGGTTAATCTCTCCTCTTAGCTGTAGGGTTAATCTCTCCTCTGAGCTGTAGGGTTAATCTCTCCTCTGAGCTGTAGGGTTAATCTCTCCTCTGAGCTGTAGGGTTAATCTCTCCTCTGAGCTGTAGGGTTAATCGCCCCTCAGAGCTGTTGGGTTAATCTCTCCTCTTAGCTGTAGGGGTAATCTCTCCTCTTAGCTGTAGGGTTAATCTCTCCTCTGCGCTGTTGGGGTTAATTTTCTGATTTTATCTCGTTATCAGTCTTCATCCTCAGCTGTTGTGGTCAGACTGCAGAAACATCTTTCATGTGACCCCAGGAGGACATAGCCTCTGTAGACCACGAACACCGGCGGCCAGTCTAAATGGACGGCCTTAAAACCGGCGGCCAGTCTAAATGGACGGCCTTAAACTTTTGTCTCGTTTTCCAGCCACAACAAGAACACCGCAAGAACAAAGGGGTGTATGAGGAAAAAGACGACGGTCCAATAAGCCGAAGTGTCCCAGAATGCAGCACTACAAAGCAATATCCCATTTAATACTCAAGACGTGTCACTATTGCTCTTTTAATAGAGCTAATGAGCTGAGATATATGTGCATGCTATTTTTGTACCAGAATTTTATATTAAAAACAAGGAGAAAAAAAATCAAAAGAAAAATGGGTGTATCTGTTGCTACGTGCTTTCTGTCCTTTCGCTGTTAAATTTAACACTGCTATGAAAAAATAATAAACACCTCACTATCTGTTAAACATCACTCTTCACTCCAGTAATCATACAAACATACACAGCCATCTCATCTGTGTCTTGAGCCATGTCACAATTATTACAGAGCAAAGCCCTGATGACACAGGTAGAAATACATTTATTATTATTACTGTCATTTCTCATACTTACACGCACGCACGCACGCACACACAATGACATTCATTTTCTATTGTTAATGGCAGTTCTTATAATTATACAGTACAGACAAAGACCTTAATGAGGTGTTAATACCATTTCTCAGGCATTCTCTCCATCTCTCTCTCTAATGATGTAGTTTGTAGTCAAACAGCATGTGTGCTTTAGTTATTCCAGGTGGGGAAAAATATACAATATTGTTTTTCTAATATAGTATTTTTTTTATTGGAAAATACCTATTTAAATGGAATCTGCGACATGGCATCCACACTTGTTAGGCCAATGCAATGTTCCACCAATAAATGTTTCACACATACTTATAATGGCATATATTCTTATTTACAGAAAGTCTACCTGTAGACAGCATTGGGAGGAAGGATTTTTTCCGACTCATACGTCACTTCAGCTCACTGAAACTACTCGTTTAAAAGCATTCCTGCCGCAATACATTATTAAGATCATGGGAAAGCATGCAGAGCATATTTAATATGCAAGCAGTTCAATGTTAGATGATGAAATTCGTACACGGATGTCTCCTGCCGCCACTCAAATAAGTGCAGTGACGAACGGTTACCCTCAGTCTACACAAAGGCCGCCTTAGAACGGTGCTCCACCTGTACAAGGAAATCTTGCTTTGACTCCAATTACAATTACCAATTACAGGACACCAGCAGCTGGGCCCGTCGCTGAAGGCATAATTACATCCATCAGGGAGTCGCGTTTTATCAAACCGTTTTGTTAAATATGCTGAATGTACAGTAGGCTACAAACCGACTCCTGCTGATAAGCTGAAGATTGCAGTTAGTTACCGGTCCGGTATTGCGCGTGCCAATGGAGTTCAGCAATACATTGCACTGCATCAATATCCTATAGGCTACTGTATACGCACATGTATGTTTACACACACACTACACATAGTGTAAACACAACACATTTGGTAGGCTATAGATAAATTCAGGGGGGGTAAAACACCCATGATTCCCATCAATTATCTTAATAGCCGAGTTAAATATACTTTCGTATATCTTCGTTTTGAAAATGGACGAAATGCAAAATAGTAATATCAGACCATGCACAGCTACGAATTTTGCAAACAGGCACATTTCCCCAATGCTTTCCACCCCCCCAATTTCCATATTTTTGTGAGTGTTTACAACTTACAGGCTAGACCTCACACCGCTTGCTTCCCAAAACGCGGAAGACAAAGAGATAGAATAGCAACAGACCAATTTAGCATCACTTGAGACACGAGAAAACCACCGATTGTACCTGGTAGCGGGTTTACAGTCTATTATTTTGATCCAGTGCTTCCCCAAGCATGGGGAGACTTTTTTTCACCGCTTCAACTCCAGGCTACATTCTAAAAGGTAATCGCGTCTATAATAATAATATGAAATGTAAAGATCTCGCGCAGTCTTAATGATGCAGGCAATTTAACCCCAGTTGTAGTTAATATAGGTAGATAGCGGTGCGTTCACTATTGAATGCACATTTTCCTTACCTTTTGCCTTTGTACAAAACGTGCCCTGCCCTGTTCTCTCGTCCAACAAAACTTCCTCTTACAGCCTTTTCTCATCAAGTTTTCTTGTCTTCTATTGTGCATACCACCTACTTGACCCTGCTTGTCCTGGAAGACACCGCCACTAAAACCCCATTCTTGTGGGTACGTTTACTGACAGTGAGTTTAGGCAATCAGATTTCTGCCGAGTGAAAGAAAACCAATCCACGTAGACGAGGGCGGGAGAAAGTTTCCCTCGGGAAGAGGCAAGAAGCGCGAGGTAGTTTCCAAGGTGTTCATGGTTACCAATTACACGTTCGTCACGTATGCATAACTCTGCATATTCGTTGTTCGTCGTTCATTCCAACGTGCAATTAGCCATAACTCCGAAACATGAATAATTCCCAATTCTAAATGCCAGTTTGAAACTGTATTTACAACAAGGCACACTTTTTTTGGGGGAAAAAATCAAATAGCATTTTAAGCATACAAAGCCACTTAAGCTTTGCATATTTTTCCTTAACATAATCAACTGAATATACCTCCGCTGAAATATACCATATTGTGGGGTTATGGCAGATTATCAATATTTAAGCTGGTAGCCTGTAAAATATTTAAGTCTGTCTGCATCCTGTTGTGTTTTGTGACCTGAAACTCTGGAAATATCATCTAGGAAAATGTGTGTGATAATATTTTCTGAGGAAGTCGATTCTTTCAGAAGCCAAGACACTTCCTCCACAGGAAACGTTGCTTTGCTCTAAAAGGAAGTGATTGTGGTGAAGCGAATTCCAAAAAAGGATAAAAAGATTATCAGGATGTGGAAATTGACACAAAAAGATTGAGAGTCGATTTAGCGCGCAAACAGGTTGTGCACATTTTCAGTTGATGTCAGTGGGCATACAGGTAAAATTAATTATACGTAAGTGCCATCATGGATTTGATCATTTTTACAAATAAAAGAAACTCTGTTTGTCTGAAATGACAGAACCACCAAGTACAGAAGATGTTCCCACTGATTTGTTCCACCCCAGTTCCTTTATATAGAGAGATATGTCGAGTGCTCTGTCGATTCAGATGAAGCCATTCAACACAGAACATTAGTGTTTATGAGCCTTCTTTTCATCAACTCTTACAAAACAAAGAGCTCTTTTGCCCAAGAGCACAGACTCTGCTCTGGACCAGGAGCGGCCAAGCCAGGTCCCGGGGAGCCGCAGTGTCTGCTGGTTTTTGTTTTCACCTTAAATACAGCAGCCACTTTAGACCCAAGAAACCAGGGGGCCTGTTCCAGAAAGCAGGATTACTGAGATAGCTGGATTACGGCACTGAGTAAAATCCGGAACAGCTCTTTTTACTCCAGTCCATGTTTCAGATCTGGGAGGGTTCCGGGTTTTACTCAGTGCAGTTATCCAGCTAACTCAGTGATCCTGCTTCTCTTACACAGTGCAGTTATCCAGCTAACTCAGTAATCCTGCTTCACTTGCACAGTGCAGTTATCCAGCTAACTCCAAAATCCTGCTTTGTGAAATACGCCCCTGGTGAGCTGCTTCATTAATTAAATAAGTGGTGAGTAGCAACAAAAACCAAGAGAGCTTCCGGCTCTCCAGGACCTGGGTTGGCCACCTCTGCTCTGGCCTATTATTATTCCCACTTGTTCCTGCAGGTTTTAATCCACTGTATTATTCCCGGGCCAATAATATTGACTACAAGTTCACAGACCATTGCCCTCTGACCCCCTGGTGGTGTATCTGCATGAACGGCCAGCAGCCTGCCTTACACCACCATAAAACACATTCTACAACCTGAGGCAATGCCTTTAGGGAAGACTCAGAATGTACAATCTCTTAACGGTGAGCGAGGAGCCCATTATTGACAGTCCTCACAGTGTATACTCACACATACACACTCTGATTCAGGCTGTCCTCACAGTGCATACTCACACATACACACTCTGATTCAGGCTGAGTCCTCACAGTGCACACTCACACATACACACTCTGATTCAGGCTGAGTCCTCACAGTGTATACTCACACATACACACTCTGATTCAGGCTGAGTCCTCACAGTGTATACTCACACATACACACTCTGATTCAGGCTGAGTCCTCACAGTGTATACTCACACATACACACTCTGATTCAGGCTGAGTCCTCACAGTGCATACTCACACATACACACTCTGATTCAGGCTGTCCTCACAGTGTATACTCACACATACACACTCTGATTCAGGCTGAGTCCTCACAGTGTATACTCACACATACACACTCTGATTCAGGCTGTCCTCACAGTGTATACTCACACATACACACTCTGATTCAGGCTGAGTCCTCACAGTGTATACTCACACATACACACTCTGATTCAGGCTGAGTCCTCACAGTGTATACTCACACATACACACTCTGATTCAGGCTGAGTCCTCACAGTGTATACTCACACATACACACTCTGATTCAGGCTGTCCTCACAGTGTATACTCACACATACACACTCTGATTCAGGCTGTCCTCACAGTGCACACTCACACATACACACTCTGATTCAGGCTGAGTCCTCACAGTGCACACTCACACATACACACTCTGATTCAGGCTGAGTCCTCACAGTGCATACTCACACCGAGGTTAAGTCCTTCATCATGCAGGCGTGCATTTCCATTTCCCTTTCACTCAACCTTGCCGTCGTTAATAATAAATGTGTGCATCTGTTCATCCAGTCCTTTGCTTCGTGGCTGCCCTCCTTTGGGGGCTTTTGGCAGCCCCTCTGGGTGTGTATGCATTTGGGTTTTCCATGAGAATATGGAACACAAATACAGAAAACTGTCACTGACCGAAAAAGTACACTGACCGCCTTTCTGCCTCCTGTGAAATCAGGTAAGAAAATAATACAATTAAAATAAAAACTTCTGGAATGTTCTAGTTGGGGACCCTTTTAAAATGACCTAGATAAGATGAGATATACCTCCCGATATAATAGCCCCAGTAGCAGCCATATTGGAACTCACCAAATACGGTAAGTGCTTTTATACACATTTTTTCTGGTCTAAGTACGAGGTGTATTAGCTTTTTATCATTGGAGTACCCTTAACTCCTGAGTTTAATGCATTACATTTTTTTTTTAATTGGCCAGTAATTTGTAGAATATCATAAAATACCATTCCCATACCTTCTTAAAAATATTGTTTACTTTATCCATATCGGGACCAAGTTGGCCATAAAGGTCAGAACTGAAGCACAGCTGGTTTGGACAATGGAAACATTTCCATGGTGACGTTGCACCGTTTGGATGCACACGGTGTGCACATGAGACCAGAGTGGCAGGACTGGCCTTGGACTCCAGACCAGGGTTGTGTTTCATTGTATGTACGTGTTCAGCTTTCGTCTGAGCGGCATGCTGGTTTTGTCTACGTGCTCAACAAAATTCCTGAGCAAAATTGTGCAACTGGAATTCAGGTCATCAGTCAACATTGTCGTGGTTATCATGGGCGGCCAGCTATCATATTTCCTGCGCATTTTGTATTCATGCCAAGTTAATGCAAGCCTTGAATATCCATCTGTTCTATAACTAATTGTACACACAAAACATTAACAATCTGTGCATGTTTTTTAATCAATAGAGAAAATGTGTTCTGGATACACAGTAAGTGTAAAATAATGGTTTACTACATGGTCTCAATACTAAAAAAAGAATGATCTTCGGTCTATTTCATAGACATAGGCTGAACTGATTCAATTGGTAACAGCATTCAATATTATCCTCTACAAACATACTTTCCATATTTGTTGGGTTTTTGCAGCATACATGTAGATTTTATAGCCATATTTGTAATGACACCTAACAACAGGACCTATCCTGCTTGGCCCTAATATTAACAGTGAATACAGTGGTGTGTCAATGCTAATGGAGGTGTGTGCTTGGTCCCCTAATTTAATAACATATACAGATGTTGTGTTAAAGTACTAATTTAATAACATGTACAGATGTTGTGTTAAAGTACTAATTTAATAACATGTACAGATGTTGTGTTAAAGTACTAATTTAATAACATGTACAGATGTTGTGTTAAAGTAGTAATTTAATAACATGTACAGATGTTGTGTTAAAGTACTAATTTAATAACATGTACAGATGTTGTGTTAAATTACTAATTTAATAACATATACAGATGTTGTGTTAAAGTACTAATTTAATAACATGTACAGATGTTGTGTTAAAGTAGTAATTGAAGGTAAAAACCTAATTGGCAATTTAACGAAGTCAACTGAAATACCAATATTTAATTTTTCTATTTAAAATTAAGACCATCATTTGGGCTTCAGAACATGGTTGGATATAGTTGTTTTCTGAAATATGCAAATAGAAATACGTTACAATCAAGTTTTGGGAAATCACGATTGTAGAATTGAAAGACGCTCTATTATGACCTGGGTCTGAAATCAAGACTGCGGTTGTTCCTGTTCTTGCTCTCGGATCAGGACTTGCTTGAGGAAGTCTTGGGTATACCTCTGCCTGTTACATCATCAGTCACGTTCAGAGTGGACGTTCACAAAACGCTTATAAATCACTGAAAGAAACCTGACACTCACCCCCACTGACCAGTCCTCCCAAACGCATACACACATACAACAGGATTTCATAAGGTTTTTGCCCACGTAAAGTTCTGTTTAAATTAATTAATATATCTCAACATTTGCCAACTTGAAGCACATATTCCATAAATGCATATGTCTGGAGTAAAGATGGAAGCACCAGAGCACATGGTCTTCTGTCTCATGTGTTGATTAAAGCAGAAATGTGAATACAATATGCATTTCTTTCCCTCATAATTGCATCACTTCAATGATTACAGATGTTACATAACTATTAAATTATTACAGCCTAAACAAGATGATTATTAGTATCATGCTTGTACAAACCCCAATTCCAAAAAAGCTGGGACAGAATATAAAATGCACATAAAAGCAGAAAGCAGTGATTTCTAAATTCTCTCTAATATCTAATTGAAAACAGCAGAAAAAAAAGATATTTAATGTTTTACCTTATCAACTTTATTGATTTTTGTAAATACACACTAATTCCAAATCTGATGCCTGCAACACGTTCCCAAAAAGTTGGAACAGGGGCAAAAAATTTTAAACTGGGAAGTAAAAAAAAAAAAAACACCCATTTGGAACATTACACAGGTAAACATGTGATACTATCATGACTGGGTATAAAGTATATCAAAAGACTCTTGATATCTTATTTTCAGGTCATCAAGGGTCTGAGGTATCAAATGAGCCTCAAACCATCACTCAAATACATAATCAGAATAATTAAAGTAAAAAAATACAAAACAGACAGACAGAAACTCAGAACATAACAGTTCCAGTGTAATTTATAGCTAAATCTAGTCCCACTCACCAATTCCCATAGAGATCCATTCAAATGCAGGGAGGTTATAGTATCGCTTGTAAGAGTACCTGAAAATAAGATATCAAGAGTCTTTTGATATCCTTTTATACCCAGTCATGATAGCATCACCTGTTTACCTGTGGAATATTCCAAACAGGCGTTTTTCCCAGTCTCTGTTTTGCCCCTGTCCCAACGGTTTTGGAGCGTGTTGCAGGCATCAAATTTGGAATTGGCATATATCAATAAAATCAATAAAGTTGATATGGTAAAACTTTAAATATATTTTCTTTGTACTGTTTTCAATTAAATATATGTAAAAAATAATTTAGAAATCACTGCTTTCTGCTTTTATGTACATTTTACATACTGTCCAAACTTTTTTGGAATTGTGGTTTGTATTATATTGTGTAGTGCTTTTCCATTTACCCACAAGGCACATTGGCTGATAATTGTCCCAGATTTGACAGGGGGGGCACCTCTGATCAATCAGGAAAGATCATTCTATCCAGAGAAAAGCAATAATACAAATCAAAATGTCACCTTAAGGCCCTGGTACTGAAATCACACTCCTTGAGGGCCAAGAATGGCTGGTCTTCCACCCTCCCTTTACCTGGGACTCAGGTGTGAAGAATCACTAATTGTACAGTTATTGACCTGGGAGAAAAGAAAACCAGGGCCGGATTTGGATTCGAGGGCTAGATTGAAGTATCCATGACTTTAGGGGTCATCAGTAATGAACTCTATGGTTCTAGCAATGATTAGCTGAGAGCGATCCTTATGGCGCCCCCCTGTGGTGGCTCTTTATACTCATGGTCTGATCATGGGCGCTTTGTCTGAGGTTGTCTCCTCTTGATCCATGTCCTGGTATTTCTGCATTTTAGTCTCATCTTCAGTAGAGTACAGAGCCTTGTCCTTAAAATGCACGTGTCTTTTGTCGCGTTTTCTCGACGGTACGTCCGACGTGTCGACAGTCCTCCTGTCCTCCAGCGTAGTCTGGCTCCTCTCCTGCTTGTCGTCCACGGCGGGGAAGCGCGACAGCCCCGTGGTCCTGTTGCCGGTGACGACGCGGAGGAAAGAGTACGTCTGCTCCGCTTCCCCGGAGTCGCCGACGAAGGCGGTTGCCATGGACGCGTCCTCGTAACAGCCAGACGCGCTGGTCAGCTCTTTGGCGGACGGCGGTTTCTGTTTTTTACTCAGAATGAAGTAGGCAAAGCCAGTGACCAGGAGCATGGTACCTGTAATCAGTTCAGGAAAGTGTATCAATTCACTCTGTTAAGAGATTAAAACATCGTCTAAAAATTTTAGATACCGCCAGGGACGCCGCTAGCGATTTAGGGCCCCATGAAATCATCTCGTATTGGATCCCACCACCCCAGGCCAGCCCATCCCTGCACAATTGCAGCACAATTTTTTGAGGTCCCCTGTCTGTCAAGACCCTTAGAATATCGTATTAACTACACCCCCCCCCCCCCCGCCCCCCCCCGAAAATGGCACCCCTGGATACAGCACACCTTACAGGTAGAAAAAATGGAAGCACCAACATGAAGTCTCTTAGTAGGATGTTGTAGCACCACATGTAGGCTTTACGGCCTGTACACATGGGGGCACAGAGAGCACCAGCATCTCCTGGATGAATATGACGCCACTCTTCCACCAGAACGTCCGTCAACTCATGCTTAGCTGATGGAAGTGGAAAACGCTGTCTCTGGCATTATTCCAGAATATTCCATAAATCCTCATTGGGTTCAGATAACTGTCATTTTGAAAGACTTCCCTCTCTGAGGGAGGAAATGCCTTAACAGGGGGTGGCGAGGATCACTCACTCAGTACCATTATGTAACGGTTGAGTGACCTGGCTTTATAAGTGTACTGTATGAGTGCCAGGAAAATTCACTTCACACCGTTACAGAACCCTCTCCACTGCTGATATTTTCTCTACCCTAGGTCACACCAGCGCATGTGGGAAGATGGTCACACCAGCGCATGTGGAAAGAAGGTCATAAGTGCTGCACAAAGAACTTAACCCCAGTTGAATGCAGTAAAAAAATACATGTTTATCAGAAACTACAGCAACTCATAGATTAAACATATTAAACTACAGTAACGTATTATATCTGAAAAGTACAAAATGTTAAGTATAATGCTGACTGTGCTTGGCATCCATGAAGGACAACATAAAATTAGCTCTAGCGTTGACCAGGGAAGGGAGGGGATTCCTCCGGGCTGATCACATCTCATCACCCAACAGTGACCCCTGCTGGTTGATCGTTCACCTGCAAGTCTATCTGTTATGCATGAAGAGTCTTCCTCTCACTCATGTCTGTATGAACTTAACATGCAAACTGTGGTGTGATAAAAAGCGGCGACGGACATCGCAGGCTTCAGCGGACAGCGCATGCTTGTTTGTGCTCTCCTGAATCAAAAGAGCTCCGTAGTCCCGCCCCCTCCTATCCCTGGCTGATCCTGGAAGACTGCCGGAAGCCATTACCGATCTTTCAGTCACCCTTATGATGATATGGCATTGTATGGACCAAACTTTGACGTATACGTGATACAAAGTTCATTATATTCTCACCACC
Organism: Ilyophis sp. 1 JC-2022; assembly: GCA_022702515.1. Lineage (NCBI taxonomy): Eukaryota > Metazoa > Chordata > Actinopteri > Anguilliformes > Synaphobranchidae > Ilyophis > Ilyophis sp. 1 JC-2022. The sequence goes on from CM040396.1 coordinate 111,928,996, forward strand.
GTGTTTAAATCAAATTTGAATCGTATAATTAACGGAGTTTGAGAAACATAAATACATTACCCAGAATCCCTGGTTGTACATCGCCGGCTCCCGCTTTTGGGCTTCTGTCTGGCCACTCTACCATAAAGGCCTGATTGGTGAAGTGCTGCCTGGATGGTTGATCTTCTGAAAGGTTCTCCCATCTCCACAAGGATACGCTGGAGCTCTGTCAGAGTGACCCTCAGGTTCCTGCTCACCTCCCTGGCCAAGGCCCGTCTTCCCCGATTGCTCAGTTTGGCCGGGCGGCCAGGTCTAGGAAAATTCTTTGTGGTTCCAAACTTCTTCCATTTACGAATGATGGTGGCCACTGTGCTCTTTGGGACCTGTAAAGCTGCAGAGATTTTTTCCGTACCCTTCTCCAGATCTATGCCTTGACACAATCCTGTTTCTGAGGTCTGCAGATAATTCCTTTGACCACATGGCTTGGAGTTTGCTCTAACATGCACTGTCAACTGTGGGACCTTATATAGGCAGGTGTTGGCAGTCTCCAATCATGTCCAATCAATTGAATTTATCACAGGTGGACTCCAATTAAGTTGTAGAAACATCTCAAGCAGTATCAGTGGAAACAAAATGCACCTCAGCTCACTTTTGGGTGTCATATCAAAGGGTGTGCACACTTGTGTACATATTATATTTTACATTTGAATTTTGAGACAAAAAATGAACTCAATCTATTGTAGAATATGTCTGTAACGTAATAAAACGTGGAGAAGGTGAAAGGGGTGTGCAGACTTTCCGGCTTGACTATAATTTGAAAATGGCATTTTGAAATCATCATCAGAAAATTATACAGTATGTGTTTTATCACCCACTAGGAATGTCAAAACTATTAAAAGTGAGGCTAAGAACTTAGCCGTTAATAGTTGATTTAAAAAAATTGTTGAGTAGCCGATGATTATGAGCTAGTTGGCTATAAGTACCGGTAGGCTATCAGCGTGAGAAAATGGAACAGGCTACTTAATTTAAGGTTGTCTTGTTAATTAAACGTTACTCTCGTTATTTTGCTTAATAGAGACACATAACAGTTTGAAGTCAAGGTCACTATTCCCTTGCTGTTCATTGTATGCAATGTCGCTGCCTCACCACTGGGGGAAAAGCATACGCAAGGTCGAGAGCTGATTTCATCATACCGTACGCCCACGTAAATTTGGATAAATCTGAAAATTTCCCTAAAAATGGCCTTACACTCACTTTACGATCAGATTTGAACATACGCCTGAATGATAAATGAGGCCCACTGTCTCTGGTGTGCAGACAGTTCCGGGACATTGGGCCTCATTCATGAAGCGTTCCTAAATATGCGCATACATTTATGTACGAAATGAGTTGGTACGGAAAATTTACGCCGGATTCATCACGTACGAAGCGCGTCCACGTTATTTTGTGATTAGCATAAATCCATGCCCATGAATTGCCTTATATGGAGGCTGTCACTTCCATTTAAAGGTCCATACCTAGTCAAAATGGCCCAGAAAAAAGCAACGGAAGAAATTATGAAAAAATTATTCCGACACTGAAATCAAAGTTTTATTAGCAGATGTTAAAAAAAAATAAAAAGTTTAATATTGTCAGTACCGATGTCATGAACTGGTAAAGTAAAAGCCTAGCAGGAGATAACATGTACCATCAATGCAGAAGCATCCCTCACACAAACTGTTAAAGTAGTAAAATTAAAAATGTAAAATAGATTGACATTAAATTGGAGGCAAAGAAACGCATCTACGTCTGCGTCGGACTAGCGAGCGCATTGCTTTATTGCAGCCTGAAAATAAATTAAACATTATTAATTTAGTAATTTTGTTGGGGTTCTGTACATATGAGTTGTGGTTTGAAATCGGGTAATCATAGGCTACCTTATTTTAGAATCTCTCTGGCGTGTTCTAATTGCGGTCACATTGATGCGCGTGTCCCACTGAGCAAAAGCCAGAATCAAGCTCAGGTTTACGTACCGGGATATTATAATATAGCCTGGCTACATTCTTTTTTTTTATTTTTTATTTGTTTCAGATTTTTTCCCTTTTTCTCCCAATTTAGTAGCCAATTGAACCCCCTATTCGAATTAAATTCCCCCCCATGTAGCAACCGCTAGAGAACCACTGTTACACAACCCCGTCAATCGGTATATTAGTAGTTGGAAGGAGGGCGCCACGTCCTCAACAGGGCGCAGCTCCTCGCTCCTGACCGTGACACGCCCTAGGTCCCCGTGCGCAGCGATTCTCTCCGAGCCCCTCCCCCCACCCGGAAGCGGCTGCCAATTGCCGCTTCCACAGGGCGCCGGCCACGCTCGGATATGGCCTGGCTACATTCTAACCGGTTAAAAAACTTTAACGGTTAAATCAAGTTTATGCGGTTTTTCATCTGAACGCGAGATGGCGTTTCACCGACTTTTCAGCAAAAACATTCACTGGGGTGTGCAGTCTATGCCACCGATAACATTGGACAGGTTGGCAATTTCATAAAAACCCCCGCTTTATCTCCACCTGGTTTTGCATCTTGTAGGGGAACTGGATGTAAGCTGGCATTCGCTGGATTAAGCTGTTGACCACAATTGCAACCCTGGCTACAGACATGTAATCCACTTTAAAGCAATTTTGTTAATTGGTAAAAGGTGTATTTTAATTAGCATAGCCTATGTAAGGTCATGTAGAATTGAAATTTTTTGCAATTTAGAAAAATGAGGCTACTGGGAGCATTCATTAGCCTATGTTATAGGTCTAATTAAACAGCTTCATAGCCTACAATTGATTAATAGGCGTGATCTAAAGTGTTTGCTTTTTACAATTGTAATTTATTACTGTTTGCAATGTGTATTTCAAAGACCACATTTAGTCTTGTGAATTTAACAGAAAACAAAAAAAAAAACTTTATTGTTGTGGTATAGACACTGGTATGGACCCAAATGCAGGACTCTGAGTCAAAACTCTGCGAGGAGGGAATATGTATTTAAGCTAGCAAACAAACAGAAAGGAAAGCTAGGTAAAGGACTGGATACAGGGTTGGAAAAATAAGCGGGCGAAGCAGATGACAGGGCTGGGGAGAACAGGAACGAGGAGCAGGCAGGAAAGCTAGGTGACGGACTGGATACAGGGTTAGCGATTAAAGGCTGGCAGGGCTGATGATGGGGCAGGAGCAAACAGGAACAGGGAACAGGCTGGACGAGCGAAACTAGAAACAAGATGAACAAACCGGTTAAATGCACACAGCACAACAGAGGCCAAACACGTCAAGCAAAAAGCATAACAGACGGAACGAATTGGCGACGAGACAAACAAAAAGAGAAACTTAAATAGAGGGAGAAACAGGTGGAAAGGAAATGAGGGACATGGAAAGGGCGTGAGGAATGTACGAGAGAGCTAACGAGGTAATAAGGTGAGTACGGAATGCGAGCAGAGGGGGCGAGTGATAGGCTGAGGGAATGGGGGAAGCCACGCCCAGCCTGCACAACATGGAACTAGATGGACAAGATAAACAGAAAAACATGACATGAAACAAGAGGAATGGGGAAAACAGGGAGAAGGAAAGGAAGGTGGACTGGAGGGAAACGGCGGATGTCACAATCATATTCTAATTATCACTCAGAACTGTCAGAAGCTACATATAAGAGCATCAATCCCTTTTTCAAACGTGTGAAAATTAAATGCAATTAGTTATACACACTTAATTTAAAAAACGCCTTTTAAAGGGTAACAAAGCACTACAAACCACTTATTTTAGATTTCGGTACTCTGTGACGAAATGGAAATCTGTACAGCTACGCCCGGAAGTTTTGGAGCGAGGCCGGGCTACGCCAGCTATAAAAGCGAATCTCAGCTTGATCTGCATGCCGTGGACGGGGAGAGGAGATAGGAGAGAGGGAGGGAGCGAGCGCGCGAACATTATATAGCTAGCTTACAGTTTAGCTTTTTTGAATATTCTAGTAAGTTATAGTAACCTATTTTTGGTATATTTTTTATAGTTAGCTTGATAGTACTTTGTTTTTTAATACTTTGTACTTTGTTTTCTTAGCAAGTAGCTAGCTACTTTATTTTTAAATATATATATAAATAGTTTATTAAAAATAAATGGCATGGGTAACTATTTGTACAGCGTGTGATTTGTTGTTTACTGGCCGCATCATTATAAGCCCAAACGAGGCTATGCGTGCAACGTTATAAGCCCAAACGAGGCTATGCGTGCAGCATTATAAGCCCAAACGAGGCTATGCGTGCAGCGTTATAAGCCCAAACGAGGCTATGCGTGCAGCATTATAAGCCCAAACGAGGCTATGCGTGCAGCATTATGAGCCCAAACGAGGCTATGCGTGCAGCATTATAAGCCCAAACGAGGCTATGCGTGCAGCATTATAAGCCCAAACGAGACTATGCGTGCAGCATTATAAGCCCAAACGAGGCTATGCGTGCAGCATTATAAGCCCAAACGAGGCTATGCGTGCAGCATTATAAGCCCAAACGAGGCTATGCGTGCAGCATTATAAGCCCAAACGAGGCTATGCGTGCAGCATTATAAGCCCAAACGAGGCTATGCGTGCAGCATTATAAGCCCAAACGAGGCTATGCGTGCAGCATTATAAGCCCAAACGAGGCTATGCGTGCAGCATTATAAGCCCAAACGAGGCTATGCGTGCAGCATTATAAGCCCAAACGAGGCTATGCGTGCAGCATTATAAGCCCAAACGAGGCTATGCGTGCAGCATTATAAGCCCAAACGAGGCTATGCGTGCAGCATTATAAGCCCAAACGAGGCTATGCGTGCAGCATTATAAGCCCAAACGAGGCTATGCGTGCAGCATTATAAGCCCAAACGAGGCTATGCGTGCAGCATTATAAGCCCAAACGAGGCTATGCGTGCAGCATTATAAGCCCAAACGAGGCTATGCGTGCAGCATTATAAGCCCAAACGAGGCTATGCGTGCAGCATTATAAGCCCAAACGAGGCTATGCGTGCAGCATTATAAGCCCAAACGAGGCTATGCGTGCAGCATTATAAGCCCAAACGAGGCTATGCGTGCAGCATTATAAGCCCAAACGAGGCTATGCGTGCAGCATTATAAGCCCAAACGAGGCTATGCGTGCAGCATTATAAGCCCAAACGAGACTATGCGTGCAGCATTATAAGCCAAAACGAGACTATGCGTGCAGCATTATAAGCCCAAACGAGGCTATGCGTGCAGCATTATAAGCCCAAACGAGGCTATGCGTGCAACATTATAAGCCCAAACGAGGCTATGCGTGCAGCATTATAAGCCCAAACGAGACTATGCGTGCAGCATTATAAGCCCAAACGAGGCTATGCGTGCAGCATTATAAGCCCAAACGAGGCTATGCGTGCAGCATTCTCCACCATTCTCTGCCTTGGCACAGTCGGCAGCTGCAAGCTTCTTGGGGCTCGCTTGGGCGTGATTTGATACCTGGAGATCAGCCCCTATTTCCTTATCATGCCCATCATGCAGCATTTTTCGAATTTCAAAAGGGGGCGGGGTCTAGCTAAACCAGCGTGTTTTGTTACCCTTTAAATAGTGGATTTTGGTGACATCTAAAGAAAGATTCTAAAAATGATCTATCACTAATCGCGATTAGCATTTAGCTATCTAATGTGGTAAAACATACTAAACAATGTTAGATTAGCTAGGTTGACAAACATTCTTGAAATGAGCAAAAAACATGAGTCTCTGCTCAATGCGCTTGCTAGCTGGATAGTACATGTAGTCATAGTTAATTTTTCATATTCCCTTCTTGCAGCAATAAAAAACAATTCCCACACTAGACTAATGTTAATTATACCCTGAATTTTTTTATAGCAAGATTTTCAGGAATCACCTGTAAAGTTTTGCTGTCTGCTAGCTAGCTAGCTGCTGGTCAACGAACAGTTAGCTAGCGTTAGCAGGATAGGTTAACGTGCTGTTAGTAGTAGCATAATGCTATGTGAGGATAGGTTAACGTGCTGTTAGTAGTAGCATAATGCTATGTGATGTCAGCACAGTCTCATCTGTACTCATGTTTGAAAATATATATATTACCATGTTGGCAGGTTCCTTTAATCTTTGGCTTTATTATCAATGTTCTCTATATTAATTTGCATTGTGGATAGTCTTTCTATGTGAATTTATGCCCCTTAATATCTTTGGGTGAAGCTGACAAGATTTAGCTCTTTTTCAAGAAAAGTGGCAGCAGTGTAGAAGTGAGTGTCATTTTCAATAACCATAACAGCACAAATAATTCACAAATTTAGAAATAAATATATAGTATTTACCCGAATATAAAATGGGAGATTACTGAGCTACAAAAACTGATTTAGTGAAGTTTTAAAATAACCCCCCCCCCCCAGTCTTTGGATATATATGTCAAATTGCAAAAAATTGCATCATTATTATAATTTCTTTTTCTGGGGAAAGACCCCCAAGCCCACCGCTCTAATTGTGCCCCACCTGAATTTTGGCTTGCATGACGCCCCTGGAAGGTAGGGCTCTGATTCGCACACAGCCTTCGCTAGTAAGCACAGTGACGTGCAGTGAGGCGAAGGCCTTGTAGCGGGTTGCCGTGATAACAAGCTAAAGCAACATTGCCCTTAGCTATAGTTGACTGGTAACGCGTTCGCCTTTGGGGAATTTGGGCGAGTGCTTCTCAGGTGTCTGTTGAAATACAACAATGATATTGCACATTCTGAGAGCGTCTGTTCATGGCTGTTCTGATGCAGGCAGTGGTGGTGGAAATAAAGACCCATACGCCCTAAAGAAGTCGACACACACATTTATTTTAAACACAAAGCAGGGCCCTGTTACACACACTCACATACACATGCCATCCTGTGCATTCATGTCTCACCCCTGCTTTCCGCACATATCTGCACATTAGGTTGCTATAGCTACTGTATGTGCTGAACACCGTTTAGTGGAGTTTGACCTGAAAGATGCCCTTTTACCCAACTGCAGCTACGTTTTCAGGTGAGTGACCAATCACTTGTCACCGGATACACAGGATTGTATTTGTGTGATATTTATCAGTAAATCAGCCCTGCGCTGGGCACCAAATTATTTTAAAAAATGATGAATCAATGAGTAAACCTCCACTCTGCTACTCTTGCTTTTCATCCTGGCCTCAGTCCAACACCACACCTCCTGCAGCTGTGGGTAGAACCAGGAAGTCACTCTCACCCTCTTTCTCTCTCACGCAGTTTCTGAGAAACACAACTTAACTCTGTCTCTGTTAGAGTGTGAGCAGTAAAATGGCTGAAGGTGGATTTTTTCTGGATCAGGAGCAGTTCAGCTGTCCGATCTGTCTGGATCTACTGAAGGATCCAGTGACTATTCCCTGTGGACACAGTTACTGTATGGGCTGTATTAAGGGCTGCTGGGATCAGCATGATCATACTGGTGTCTACAGCTGTCCCCAGTGCAGACAGACCTTCACTCCAAGGCCTGTTCTGGGCAGAAACACCATTCTGGCTGAAGTGGTGGAGAAACTGAAGAAGACAGGACTCCAAGCTGCTCCTCCTGCTCACTGTTACGCTGGACCTGGAGACGTGGTGTGTGATGTCTGCACTGGGAGAAAACGCAAAGCTATCAAGTCCTGTCTGGTGTGTCTGGCCTCTTACTGTGAAACTCACCTCGAACTTCACAATGAACTCCATTCAGGAAACACACATAATGTGATCAATGCTACTGGACACCTGCAGGAGAACATTTGCCCTCAACATAAGAAACTTCTGGAGGTTTACTGTCGTTCCGATCAGCAGTGTATCTGTTATCTATGTACAATGGATGAACACAGAGGCCATGATACAGTCTCAGCTGCAGCAGAAAGGACTGAGAAACAGGTAAGGACTGGATCTCTTCACTGGCAGCTCTGAGACTGGTTATAATGGGAGAGGAACTGAGGAGAGTAAAATGGGAACAGTGGGATTGTTGTGAAGTTACATAAGTCTTTATGCTATATGTAGTGAAACAAAACTTGTTCTAATAGAATTTTCAGTTTCTTGGAACACATGTTTAATGTGATTTATTTGACAAACTTTAATGAAGAGTAAAGTCATTTCCAGGTTTGAAATCCCCATCATTTATAAAAATTCAATATTTATTTTATTCTAGGCATCTTTTCAGAAAATGTAACACACGTTTTAATATGCAAATGAGTACATTGATGCCATACAGAGGCTATGCAGTTTAACGTATGACATAATCTAGCGACTTCTACAGCCTTTTTGAGCATGCGTGAGCTACTTTCCTTGGGAAAAAGTAGGCAACTATGGGTAGAAATCCTGCCTTGCCTAATCTATCCGGGAAAGACATGTCATGTGGGAACAGAAGTTACACCGACATTTTCTGTATAGAAGATCTATGTGTGAAAAGCACTAGCTAACCCGGGTAATTTAACCTGGAAATGTTACGGGTTCCATGTGTGAAATGGGCTCAAACCAGCTCTCTGTGACAGCTCTGTTCACACCCCTCACCCCCTATTCACTCCCTGAATGGAAATCAACATGACTGGAGCAGCTAGTTCACAGTTTAGAAGCTTTACATATAAGACCAATAATCTTCTACACACTGATGTGCAGAATTTCAAATAGTTTTACTATTATTATTTATTGTGTTTAATGTTAAACATGATATTATTTAACAAATGTGAATGCAGTGGACTATTAATATAACTGTGAAAATAATCTATGCACAGAAACAGCTGGGAGCGACACAGAGTAAATTCCAGCAGAGAATCAAGGAGAGAGAGAAGGAGCTGCAGGATCTGAGACAGGCTGTGCAGTCAGTCAAGGTGGGTACTGACCAGAGGAGAAGACAACAGCTGGCTGCTGGAAGAGCCATTTCAGGGCTCAGTCAGGGCTCTCTTCCAGTCAGCCAGTGAGTAGCCCTGTGGGGCTCAATCCCACTGAGCCAAACTGTGGGGAACAGGCTGTCTGGGGTCCCAGTAAGAGCTGAGTGAAAGGCCTAGTTAAAATGTACAGCCCTTCTTTCTGTGTCTCCTAACAGCGCTCTGCACAGACAGCAGTGGAGGACAGTGAGAGGATCTTTACTGAGCTGATCCGCTCCATTGAAAGAAGGCGCTCTGAGGTGAAAGAGCTGATCAGAGATCAGGAGAGGGCTGAAGTGAGTCGGGCTGAAGGACTCCTGGAGCGACTGGAGCAGGAGATTGCTGAGCTGAGGAGGAGAGACGCTGAGCTGGAGCAGCTTTCACACACAGAGGATCACATCCATTTCCTCCAGGTAACATCACAGGCTCTCTGACAGTCTGCACTATGTACAGGTGCAGCTCAAAAAATTAGACTTTCATGAAAAAGTTCAATATTTTTTGTCACTCATTTCAGAAAGTGAAACTCATATTATATAGATTCATTACACATAGAGTGAAATATTTCAAGCCTTTATTTCTTGTAATTTTGATGATTATGGCTTACAGCTAATGAAACCCAAAATTCAGTGTCTCAGAAAATTTTAATATTTTGCTTTTACATATTTTTAAAGTATCATATTTAATATTTGGTCGCATATCCTTTGCATGCTGTTACTTCCTGAAGTCTGTGATCAATCAACATCAAAAGACTCTCAATATCTTATTTTCAGGTACTGTTACAAGCGATACTATAACGTCTCTGCATTTGAACTGATCTCTATGAGAATTGGGGGGTAAGACTAGATTAATCTGTAAATTACGCTGGTACAGTATGGAACACATGACTGGCAAAATGGCTGTACGTCATCAAGGGTCTAAGGTATCAAACGAGCCCCAAACCATCACTCTGCGGCCAGATATGGAGTAGATGTGGATGGATCCCTTTAAGGGTTGTTTCTCCTGACTTTTTCCCCCATAGAGTTCTATAGGAAAATGAGTCAGGAGAAATAACCCTTGCAGTGATACATCCACATCTACTCCATATCTGGCAACAGAGTGATGGTTTGGGGCTCGTTTGATACCTTAGACCCTTGATGACTTACAGCCATTTAGCCAGCCATGTGTTCCATACTGTACCAGTGTAATTTACAACTGAATCTAGTCTCAACCCCCAATTCCCATAGAGATCCATTCAAATGCAGAGAGCTTATAGTATCGCTTGTAACAGTACCTGGAAAAAAGATATCGAGAGTCTTTTGATGTTGATTGGTCGCAGACTTCAGGAAGTAACAGCATGCAAAGGATATGCGACTAAATATTAAATATGATACTTTAAAAATATGTAAAAGCAAAATATTACAATTTTCTGAGACACTGAATTTGGGTTTTCATTAGCTGTAAGCCATAATCATCAAAATTACAAGAAATAAAGGCTTGAAATATTTCACTCTATGTGTAATGAATCTATACAATATATGAGTTTCACTTTCTGAAATGAGTGACAAAAAATATTGAACTTTTTCACGATATTCTAATTTTTTGAGCTGCACCTGTACATTGTACATACATGGTGAAGTGTGTTCTTTATTCATAGAAACATCTGCTCTATCTACACACAAATCTGTATTGAGACTGTTCTCTTTCTGTCTGTCTGCAGAGCTGTCAGTCTCTCCCTGCTGGACCTGGAGACTTACCCAGCATCACTGTCAGTCCACACATCTCTTTTGAGGATGTGAGGAAATCTGTCTCTGAACTGAAAGAGCGACTGGAGGACGTCTACAAAGGGGAATTATTGAAGATCTATTTAACAGGTTATTACTGCTGAAATACTTTTATACATTTTCTATCACATATGTAAAAGATTTTAATCACTTTTAGGATCTATTTTTCATTTAAAAAAAATCTAATTAATCAATATTTATACACATGGTGTGGCCAGCCTGCTTGTTTTCACACTGCAGACTACAGCTAAGCTCCTACAGAGTGGGGTCAGAGGAAGACCTTTAATATGGGGCTTTGACATGCAGTTTACGGCACATAATCATCCAGCAGCGGTCGCTAGAGATCGATAAGATAAACTTTAGCTCAACTTTCTTGTGATCTCTCTCTCTACAGTGGAAGCAGTCCATGTTGAAGAGCCCAAGACCAGAGAGGACTTCTTACTTTGTGAGTCTGTAATTAAACCTCAATTAAAAGAATGAAGCAACATGAGAATATGATGTCATATGAAGAAAAATATGATATCAATTTTCTATATTCATAACTGATTTACTTTAAGGATCTCATGCATCTCCTCCTCCTTCAGATCCCTGTTAATTCAGCTGCAGTCATCCTGGTATTAAACATATGGGTCATATATGATAATATCTGTCCTACAGTCAGATTGTGTGAACAACGGTACAAGACCAATACACAGTAATATACAGTATAAATAATTATAATATGATCATAGTTTTGTGGTTGAAAATCCAGTGCAAGGAGGAAGAAAATAAGAGGAAAGTAACTGAAATAAAATACAATCAAGAATAAAAAGCTAAGTGTGAGGGAGAGGATAACAATCAAGAATACAAAGCTAAGTGTGAGGGAGAGGATAACAATCAAGAATACAAAGCTAAGTGTGAGGGAGAGGATAACAATCAAGAATACAAAGCTAAGTGTGAGGGAGAGAATCACAATCAAGAATAAAAAGCTAAGTGTGAGGGAGAGGATAACAATCAAGAATACAAAGCTAAGTGTGAGGGAGAGGATAACAATCAAGAATACAAAGCTAAGTGTGAGGGAGAGGATAACAATCAAGAATACAAAGCTAAGTGTGAGGGAGAGAATCACAATCAAGAATACAAAGCTAAGTGTGAGGGAGAGGATAACCATCAAGAATACAAAGCTACGTGTGAGGGAGAGGATAACAATCAAGAAAATATTAACTTTGCAAACTTGAGTAAAATATAGTACTGCCTTACAGACTTCAGGATTTGATTTATTCTGGTGTCCCACTAAAATTTTGAAGGTTACATTTTGGCCCCATAATAACACAATTGATTGGAATTTGGCGACTAGTTGAAAGGCTCAGAAGCTCAATAAAAACATGACATGCTCACTCGCCCATTTTCCATAATCATAAGCTCCTTACCGGAAACAGCCTTTTTTATTTACCTCACTGGAGTACTAAAGGTATTCACTCTCTACCATGAGAATGGACTACGTTCGTTTCAGGATCTGTGCTGACATTATAATTTACCAGGTTCATCTTTCTTTCTGTACTTGAGTCTGCGTTCCACTATGCGGGCTTATGGGGGGGGGGAATTGTATAACTGAACAGTGTTTGTTTATTTGTATGCTGGATTTATTATATGCAAACAAATGAAAATAAAAAATTGTTCACAAAAATAAATATATATAAACTTTAAATGTGTAAAATATGAAAGATGGGCTCTCTTCTCTTCTTAGATTCCTGTCGGCTCACAGTGGACCCCAACACAGCGCATCAACACCTCCGTCTGTCTGAGGGGAACAGAGAGGTGACCTGTGTAAAAAAGATCCAGTCATATCCTGATCATCCAGAGAGATTTGAGCACTGGGCCCAAGTGCTGTGCAGAGAGGGTCTGTCTGGACGCTGTTACTGGGAGGCTGAGAGGAGTGGGGGTGTGGCTGATATAACAGTGTCATATAAAGAGATCAACAGGAAAGGAGATGGCGATGACTCTGCTCTGGGGCGTAATGATAAGTCCTGGAGTTTGCGCTGCTCTCTCTTTGGTCACTTTTTCTGGCACAATAGTAAGATCACTAAAATCCCTGATCCCTCCTCCTCCAGAATAGGAGTGTACCTGGATCACAGGGCAGGAACTCTGTCCTTCTACAGCGTCTCTGACACAATGACCCTCCTGCACAGAGTCCAGACCACATTCACTCAGCCCCTCTATCCTGGGTTTGGGGTTTATACTGTTGGATCCTCTGTAAAACTGTGTGATCTGGGATGAGAGAGAGGGAAGTCTGATGAAGATGCCCCCCATGGCCTTTACACACCTGTATAAAATCACTCCTACCTGCAGGGAGACACAGGTGGAGGGGAGATGGAATGTAGACACATGTTTATATTGTATATGATTATTGTTATTTCACTGGGGGCTCAGTGTTGTACGTGTAAATAAATGATAAAATTCTATTTTGTGAACTAAATTAAATGCCAAAATCCAATATTCTTTCTTAAACTTCCATTTTTTGTTCTTTGTGGATCACAATGTTCAAAGCAGTAGCAGGTATTGTTATAGTTAGAAACCACTGGCTGTAATGTTGCTTTATTTCTGTGATGTGCAAATGTTCACTGTAGAATTATTAAACTTTGGGTTTAAAATCTAAAAATTTTATTAATTAATTGGATTGAAAAATGGTTTATGAGTGATTGACTCCATTTAGCTAACACTGTACAGTCGTTCAGTTACATTAATGTATGAAATGAAGGTCTTCCAATCAGTGGCATGCTCTAAGATGGATGACAGGGGCGGTCCACTCGGGCATTAGGTATTATCAGTGGCATGTTCTAAGATGGATGACAGGGGCGGTCCACTAGGGCATTAGGTATGAGCAAGAACCTCACAATTAGATTAGATTTTTATCCACTGGATTACGATTCAATATCAATACTTAACATGGAATCTACTAATATTTACATATGACTGACATTCGCAGAGAATTATTTATACAAACTATACAGTGTGTGATATGAATGTGCTCATTGCTGAAAGTTTTTTTTTGTGACAAAGGATTATGTTCATATTAAATTATTTGTTATTCAACAAATGTAAAACATTAGCCGTGTTGCAGTCATGCAGTGTACTGAAATAAGTTGAAGTGCACACAAATTGAAATGCACATCTCTTTGTACCTTTGGCAAAGTGTAGGCCTAGATATGTAGGCTATACAGGACTTGCACTGAAATGAGGACGTAACCTACACAGATAAACAGGGGTCTGCTCTGTTACGCCAAACATGTGCAAGTAATTAAATCATTTTCCAACACACAACACGTCTTAAATAAATTTGCATAGAGCTGCAGGACAATGAAACCAAACCAGAAGAGAGCTCCTTTAATACATGTTATTTCTCTTTTGTCTTTGATATTGTAAGTTATTTGTGCAGGAAAAGATGCTGTTCTATGTGTTCAGGCTTAAGACATGCTTCTCTGTGCCGTTACAATATGAGCAGCTGTTCTATGTGTTCAGGCTTAAGACATGCTTCTCTGTGCTGTTACAATATGAGCAGCTGTTCTATGTGTTCAGGCTTAAGACATGCTTCTCTGTGCTGTTGCAATATGAGCAGCTGTTCTATGTGTTCAGGCTTAAGACATGCTTTCTGTGCTGTTACAATATGAGCAGCTGTTATATGTGTTCAGGCTTAAGACATGCTTCTCTGTGCTGTTACAATATGAGTAGCTGGTCTATGTGTTCAGGCTTAAGACATGCTTCTCTGGGCTGTGACAATATGAGCAGCTGGTCTATGTGTTCAGGCTTAAGACATGCTTCTCTGTGCTGTTACAATATGAGCAGCTGGTTTATGTGTTCAGGCTTAAGACATGCTTCTCTGTGCTTTTACAATATGAGCAGCTGTTCTATGTGTTCAGGCTTAAGACATGCTTCTCTGTGCTGGGGCAATATGAGCAGCTGTTATATGTGTTCAGGCTTAAGACATGCTTCTCTGTGCTGGGGCAATATGAGCAGCTGTTATATGTGTTCAGGCTTAAGACATGCTTCTCTGTGCTGTTACAATATGAGCAGCTGTTCTATGTGTTCAGGCTTAAGACATGCTTCTCTGTGCTGTTACAATATGAGCAGCTGGTCTATGTGTTCAGGCTTAAGACCTGCTTCTCTGTGCTGTTGCAATATGAGCAGCTGGTCTATGTGTTCAGGCTTAAGACATGCTTCTCTGTGCTGGGGCAATATGAGCAGCTGTTCTATGTGTTCAGGCTTAAGACATGCTTCTCCGTGCTGTTACAATATGAGCAGCTGGTTTATGTGTTCAGGCTTAAGACCTGCTTCTCTGTGCTGTTACAATATGAGCAGCTGTTGAGAGAAACCCTCTCAGGGGGATACTGGTCTCAGGGACACAGAGATGTGGCTCACAGGGACACAGAGATATATACACACAGCTGAATACATACATAGTAGCCTATACATTTAGTTACCTATATATGTTCAGTGACAGAAAATAAATGCAAAGGAGACTGCACACCAGTCAGCTCTAAATATTATACAACCCCAATTCCAAATACATTGGGACAGTATGTAAAATGCACATAAAAGCAGAAAGCAGTGATTTGTAAAAATTTTTTTACATATATTTAACTGAAAACAATACAAAGAAATTAAATGTTTTTGTAAATATACGCTATTTCCGAATTTGATGCCTGCAACACATTCCAAAAAAGTTGGGACAGGGGAAAAAAAAAAACTAACTGGAATTTGTTTTTAAAAACACCCGTTTGGAACGTTCCACAGGTAAACAGGTGATGCTATCATGATTGGGTATAAAAGGATATCAAATGACTCTTGATATTGTGTTTTTTTTTTTAGCTTCCCAGTCTTTTTTTTGCCCCTGTCCCAACTTTTTTGGAACGTGTTGCAGGCATTGATAAGGTAAGGTACGTTGATAAGGTAAAACATTAAATATATTTTCTTTGTACCGTTTTCAATTAAATATATGTAAAAGAGAATTTACAGATCATTGCCTTCTGCTTTTGTGTATTTTACTTAATGTCCAAACTTTGATTGCCTCAATTTAAAATAATTACTGTAAAAGCTTTAAAAATCCGGCAGTGTAGGCTACTGCATTTTTATAGTATTTCCTTCATCATAGAAATGCTAAAGACAAATCTACAATGTTTTCAGAAATATCACAATTGATGAAGACTAGAGGCAATACATAGGTGAATATGTTCTAAATACTTGACATTACCCCTTGCATGAATTGGAATAACTTTTTATTCTCCAACAATCTTTTAAAAAGTTTGTACAGTATACACCTTCTTTACGGATACACCTTTAGATTGTATAGACACGTTTGTTTCAGGATTGGTGTTCAGTAGCAAACACTGCCATCTAGTGGGGAAAAATATAATTTCAAAGCGAGGACCTCATTCCATTTTAACCGATGACTATAAAACGTGTCAGTGAGGTTCCTCGGGGTGCGTTCCAATACTCGAAAAATGCACTCACACATACACACTCTGATTCAGGCTGTCCTCACAGTGTATACTCACACATACACACTCTGATTCTGGCTGTCCTCACAGTGCACACTCACACATACACACTCTGATTCAGGCTGTCCTCACAGTGTATACTCACACATACACACTCTGATTCAGGCTGTCCTCACAGTGTATACTCACACATACACACTCTGATTCAGGCTGAGTCCTCACAGTGCACACTCACACATACACACTCTGATTCAGGCTGAGTCCTCACAGTGTATACTCACACATACACACTCTAATTCAGGCTGTCCTCACAGTGCACACTCACACATACACACTCTGATTCAGGCTGTCCTCACAGTGCACACTCACACATACACACTCTGATTCAGGCTGTCCTCACAGTGCACACTCACACATATACACTCTGATTCAGGCTGAGTCCTCACAGTGTATACTCACACATACACACTCTGATTCAGGCTGAGTCCTCACAGTGTATACTCACACATACACACTCTGATTCAGGCTGTCCTCACAGTGTATACTCACACATACACACTCTGATTCAGGCTGTCCTCACAGTGTATACTCACACATACACACTCTGATTCAGGCTGAGTCCTCACAGTGTATACTCACACATACACACTCTGATTCAGGCTGTCCTCACAGTGTATACTCACACATACACACTCTGAATCAGGCTGAGTCCTCACAGTGCACACTCACACATACACACTCTGATTCAGGCTGAGTCCTCACAGTGTATACTCACACATACACACTCTTATTCAGGCTGAGTCCTCACAGTGCATACTCACACATACACACTCTGATTCAGGCTGAGTCCTCACAGTGAATACTCACACATACACACTCTGATTCAGGCTGAGTCCTCACAGTGTATACTCACACATACACACTCTGATTCAGGCTGTCCTCACAGTGTATACTCACACATACACACTCTGATTCAGGCTGAGTCCTCACAGTGTATACTCACACATACACACTCTGATTCAGGCTGTCCTCACAGTGTATACTCACACATACACACTCTGAATCAGGCTGAGTCCTCACAGTGCACACTCACACATACACACTCTGATTCAGGCTGAGTCCTCACAGTGTATACTCACACATACACACTCTGATTCAGGCTGAGTCCTCACAGTGCATACTCACACATACACACTCTGATTCAGGCTGAGTCCTCACAGTGTATACTCACACATACACACTTTGATTCAGGCTGAGTCCTCACAGTGTATACTCACACATACACACTCTGATTCAGGCTGAGTCCGGGATAAATCCTTCATCATGCAGGCATCCATTTCCATTTCCATTTCACTCAACCTTGCCGTCGTTAATAATAAATGTGTGCATCTGTTCATCCAGTCCTTTGCTTCGTGGCTGCCCTCCTTTGAGGGCTTTTGGCAGCCCCTCTGGGTGTGTATATATTTGGGTTTTCCATGAGAATGTGGAACACAAATACAGCAAACTGTCACTGACCGAAAAAGTACACTGACCGCCTTTCTGCCTCCTGTGAAATCAGGTAAGAAAATAATACAATTAAAATAAAAACTTCTGGAATGTTCCAGTTAGGGACCCTTTTAAAATGACCTAGATAAGATGAGCTATACCTCCAGATATAATAGCCCCAGTAGCAACCATATTGGAACTCCAACCAAATACGGTAAGTGCTTTTATACACATTTTCTCTGGTCTAAGTATGAGGTGTATTAGCTTTTTATCATTGGAGTACCCTTAACTCCTGAGTTTAATGCATTAAATTTTTTTTAAATTGGCCAGTAATTTGTAGAATATCATAAAATACCATTCCCATACCTTCTTAAAAATATTGTTTACTTTATCCATATTGGGCCCAAGTTGGCCATAAAGGTCAGAACTGAAGCACAGCTGGTTTGGACAATGGAAACATTTCCATGGTGACGTTGCACCGTTTGGATGCACACGGTGTGCACATGAGACCAGAGTGGCAGGACTGGCCTTGGACTCCAGACCAGGGTTGTGTTTCATCGTATGTACGTGTTCAGCTTTCGTCTGAGCGGCATGCTGGTTTTGTCTACGTGCTCAACAAAATTCCTGAGCAAAATTGTGCCACTGGAATTCAGGTCATCAGTCAACATTGTTGTGGTTATCATCGGCGGCCAGCTATCATATTTCCTGTGCATTTTGTATTCATGCCAAGTTAATGCAAGCCTTGAATATCCATCTGTTCCATAACTAATTGTACACACAAAACATTATGTGCATGTTTTTTAATCAAGAGAAAATGTGTTCTGGATACACAATAAGTGTAAAATAATGGTTCACTACATGTTCTCAATACTAAAAAAAAAATGACCTTCGGTCTATTTCATAGACATAGGCTGAACTGATTCAATTGGTAACAGCATTCAATATTATCCTCTACAAACATACTTTCCATATTTGTTGGGTTTTTGCAGCATACATGTAGATTTTATAGCCATATTTGTAATGACACCTAACAACAGGACCTATCCTGCTTGGCCCTAATATTAACAGTGAATACAGTGGTGTGTCAATGCTAATGGAGGTGTGTGATTGGTCCCCTAATTTAATAACATGTACAGATGTTGTGGTACTAATTTAATAACATATACAGATGTTGTGTTAAATTACTAATTTAATAACATATACAGATGTGTGCTTGGTCCCCTAATTTAATAACATATACAGATGTTGTGTTAAAGTACAAATTTAATAACATATACAGATGTTGTGTTAAAGTACTAATTTAATAACATACAGATGTTGTGTTAAATTACTAATTTAATAACATATACAGATGTTGTGTTAAATTACTAATTGAAGGTGAAAACCTAATTGGCAATGTAACGAAGTCAACTGAAATACCAATATTTAATTTTTCTATTTAAGATTAAGACCATCATTTGGGCTTCAGAACATGGTTGGATATAGTTGTTTTCTGAAATATGCAAATAGAAATACAACGTTACAATCACATTTTGGGAAATCACGATTGTAGAATTGAAAGACGCTCTATTATGACCTCGGTCTGAAATCAAGACTGCGGTTGCTCTCGGATCGGGACTTGCTTGAGGAAGTCTTGGGTATACCTCTGCCTGTTACATTATCAGTCACGTTCCGAGTGGACGTTCACAAAACGCTTATAAATCACTGAACGAAACCTGACACTCACCCCCACTGACCAGTCCTCCCAAACGCATACAACAGGATTTCATAAGGTTTTTGACCACGTAAAGTTCTGTTTAAATTAATTAATATATCTCAACATTTGCCAACTTGAAGAACATATTCCATAAAAGCATATGTCTGGAGTAAAGGTGGAAGCACCAGAGCACATGGTCTTCTGTCTCATGTGTTGATTAAAGCAGAAATATGAATACAATATGCATTTCTTTCCCTCATAATTGCATCACTTCAATGATTACAGATGTTACATAACTATTAAATTATTACAGCCTAAACAAGATGATTATTAGTATCATGCTTGTACAAACCCCAATTCCAAAAAAGCTGGGACAGTATATAAAATGCACATAAAAGCAGAAAGCAGTGATTTCTAAATTCTCTCTAATATTTAATTGAAAACAACAGGGGAAAAAAAAGATATTTAATGTTTTACCTTATCAACTTTATTGATTTTTGTAAATACACACTAATTCCAAATCTGATGCCTGCAACACGTTCCCAAAAAGTTGCCAAAAATGTAAAACTGGGAAGTAAAAAAAAAAAAAAACACCCATTTGGAACATTCCACAGGTAAACAGGTGATACTATCATGACTGGGTATAAAGTATATCAAAAGACTCTTGATATCTTATTTTCAGGTCATCAAGGGTCTGAGGTATCAAATGAGCCTCAAACCATCACTCAAATACATAATCAGAATAATTAAAGTAAAAAAAGACAAAACAGACAGAAACTCAGAACATAACAGTTCCAGTGTAATTTATAGCTAAATCTAGTCCCACCCATTCCCATAGAGATCCATTCAAATGCAGAGAGGTTATAGTATCGCTTGTAAGAGTACCTGAAAATAAGATATCAAGAGTCTTTTGATATCCTTTTATACCCAGTCATGATAGCATCACCTGTTTACCTGTGGAATATTCCAAACAGGCGTTTTTCTAACTTCCCAGTCTCTGTTTTGCCCCTGTCCCAACGGTTTTGGAGCGTGTTGCAGGCATCAAATTTGGAATTGGCATATATCAATAAAATTAATAAAGTTGATAAGGTAAAACTTCAATATATATTTTTTGTACTGTTTTCAATTAAATATATGTAAAAAATTATTTAGAAATCACTGCTTTCTGCTTTTCTGTACATTTTACATACTGTCCCAACTTTTTTGGAATTGGGGTTTGTAATATATTGTGTAGTGCTTTTACATTTACCCACAAGGCACGTTGGCTGATAATTGTCCCAGATTTGTCAGGGGGGGCACCTCTGACCAATCAGGAAAGATCATTCTCTCCAGAGAAAAGCAGTAATACAAATCAAAATGTCACCTTAAGGCCCTGGTACTGAAATCACGCTCCTTGAGGGCCAAGAATGGCTGGTCTTCCACCCTCCCTTTACCTGGGACTCAGGTGTGAAGAATCACTAATTGTACAGTTATTGACCTGGGAGAAAAGAAAACCAGGGCCGGATTTGGATTCGAGGGCTAGATTGAAGTATCCATGACTTTAGGGGTCATCAGTAATGAACTCTATGGTTCTAGCAATGATTAGCTGAGAGCGATCCTTATGGCGCCCCCCTGTGGTGGCTCTTTATACTCATGGTCTGATCATGGGCGCTTTGTCTGAGGTTGTCTCCTCTTGATCCACGTCCTGGTATTTCTGCATTTTAGTCTCATCTTCAGTAGAGTACAGAGCCTTGTCCTTAAAATGCACGTGTCTTTTGTCGCGTTTTCTCGAGGGTACGTCCGACGTGTTGACAGCCCTCCTGTCCTCCAGCGTAGTCTGGGTCCTCTCCTGCTTGTCGTCCACGGCGGGGAAGCGCGACAGCCCTGTGGTCCTGTTGCCGGTGACGATGCGGAGGAAAGAGTACATCTGCTCCGCTTCCCCGGAGTCGCCGACGAAGGCGGTTGCCATGGACGCGTCCTCGTAACAGCCAGACGCACTGGTCAGCTCTTTGGCGGACGGCGGTTTCTGTTTTTTACTCAGAATGAAGTAGGCAAAGCCAGTGACCAGGAGCATGGTGCCTGTAATCAGTTCAGGAAAGGGTATTAATTCATTGTTAAGAGATTAAAACATCGTCTGAAAATCAATTTTAGATGCCGCCAGCGATTTAGGGCCCCATGAAATGATCTCTTATTGGGCCCCACCTCCCCAGGCCAGCCCATCCCTGCACAATTGCAGCACAATTTTTTGAGGTCCCCTGTCTGTCAAGACCCTTAGAATATCGTCTTAACTACATCCCCCCCCCCCCCCGAAAATGGCACCCCTGGATACAGCACACCTTACAGGTAGAGAAAATGGAAGCACCAACATGAAGTCTCTTAGTAGGATGTTGTAGCACCACATGTAGGCTTTACGGCCTGTACACATAGGGGCACAGAGAGCACCAGCGTCTCCTGGATGAATATGACACCACTCTTCCACCAGAACGTCCGTCAACTCATGCTTAGCTGATGGAAGTGGAAAACGCTGTCTCTGGCATTATTCCAGAATATTCCATAAATCCTCATTGGGTTTCAGATAACTGTCATTTTGAAAGACTTCCCTCTCTGAGGGAGGAAATGCCTTAACAGGGGGTGGCGAGGATCACTCAATCAGTACCGTTATGTAACGGTTGAGTGACCTGGCTTTATAAGTGTACTGTACGAGTGCCAGGAAAATTCGCTTCACACCGTTACAGAACACTCTCCACTGCTGATATTTTCTCTACCCTAGGTCACACCAGCGCATGTGGGAAGAAGGTCACACCAGCGCATGTGGGAAGAAGGTCACACCAGCGCATGTGGGAAGAAGGTCACACCAGCGCATGTGGGAAGAAGGTCATAAGTGCTGCACAAAGAACTTAACCCCAGTTGAATGCAGTAAAAAAATACATGTTTATCAGAAACTACAGCAACTCATAGACTAAACATATTAAACTACAGTAACGTATTATATCCGAAAAGTACAAAATGTTAAGTATAATGCTGACTGTGCTTGGCATCCATGAAGGACAACATAAAATTCGCTCTAGCGTTGACCAGGGAAGGGAGGGGATTCCTCCGGGCTGATCACATCTCATCAACCAACAGTGACCCCTGCTGGTTGATCGTTCACCTGCAAGTCTATCTGTTACACATGAAGAGTCTTCCTCTCACTCATGTCTGTATGAACTTAACATGCAAACTGTGGTGTGATAAAAAGCGGCGACGGACATCGCAGGCTTCAGCGGACAGCGCATGCTTGTTTGTGCTCTCCTGAATCAAAAGAGCTCCGTAGTCCCGCCCCCTCCTATCCCTGGCTGATCCTGGAAGACTGCCGGAAGCCATTACCGATCTTTCAGTCACCCTTATGATGATATGGCATTGCATGGACCAAACTTTGACATATACGTGATACAAAGTTCATTATATACTCACCACCGTGTTTAAATCAAATTTGAATCGTATAATTAACGGAGTTTTGAGAAACATAACTACATTACCCAGAATCCCTGGTTGTACATCGCCGGCTCCCGCTTTTGCTAGTATGCAGTAGCTACTGGCCGCTCTGCTAGCAAAAATGGCTATCACTCTGTCTGCTCTTTGTCACTTTGTCTTATTATGGAAGTGAAACTAAGAGTATCACCACGGGTGAGAATCATTATCAGTCTGGCTATGTCGAAAGTGTAGTGTAGTATAGTGCATAAAGTCAGCTTTATGGCTTTCACTCCAGCAGCGGTGGTGAGCGAGTAGCCTGGATGTTGTAGTTGTTTTAGTTGTTTTTTTGAAAATGTGTTTGTTGTTTATTCATTGGACATAATTTCAAATTACCAATTTTATTAATTATTTAAAAATGTGACAACCCCTCTCTTGGGTGTTTTGAACGTCTAGCTCCCTGAATATATAAAAAAAAAACATTTTCAGTCCATTGACTCCCGTTACATTTTTTTCCGAAAAGTGGCACCAGACGTTCGTCACCAAAGTGGGCGGGACTACGGAGCTCTATAGCGGAGGTTGCAGTGTGCTGATAAATACGATCGGGAGTTCAAAACTGGGAAGAAAAATGGAGAAAGCATAACAAGATGTGACTCATTAAACCCGTTAAAAGACTCCAAACTGAGCGTGAATTCTAGTAGAGGTGCGGTACCTGGGATAACTGAGGTGCGTTACCTGGGATAACTGAGGTGCGGTACCTTGGATAACTGAGGTGCGGTACCTGGGATAACTGAGGTGCGGTACCTGGGATAACTGAGGTGCGGTACCTGGGATAACTGAGGTGCGGTACCTGGGATAACTGAGGTGCGGTACCTGGGATAACTGAGGTGCGGTAACTGGGATAACTGAGGTACGGTACCTGGAATAACTGAGGTGCGGTACCTGGGATAACTGAGGTGCGGTAACTGGGATAACTGAGGTGCGGTACCTGGGATAACTGAGGTGCGTTACCTGGGATAACTGAGGTGCGGTACCTGGGATATCTGTGGTGCGGTACCTGGGATAACTGAGGTGCGGTACCTGGGATAACTGAGGTGCGGTACCTGGGATAACTGAGGTGCGGTACCTGGGATAACTGAGGTGCGGTACCTGGGATAACTGAGGTGCGGTACCTGGGATAACTGAGGTGCGTTACCTGGAATAACTGCGTGCCACAGAAGGACTGGGTGCAGGAAACACACCACGGACATCAGCGTGTAGTAGAGAAACTTCTGGAAGCCCCCCAGTTTGGCCAACTTCTTCCATAAGGCGAACACTTTCCACTTGGGAGGGCACCTGCAGAGAGTCCAGAGCGGGAAAGGCTACATCGGTGCTGCTCACTGCAGCCCCCAAACACACAGGTCACACCTGGGTCAAATATGAACCTGAAATACCACAACTCTGGATCCCTGACAATTTTCAACTAAACATGCAAATAATCAAAAAAGTACAAAACATTTAAAAATTTTCTTTAAAAAATATTGTCAGCAATCTGCACAATTGTACTGGTATCTAAAGCATTAAAGCATTACAACAGGTTACAACAAAGTATTTCGCAGGTTTGCAACACAAAAATGTGATTTGTGTCTTTATAAATGAGACCGCAATGATCTAAAACAATGTGAATTGCCGCCCTCTGCTGGATGTTTATGGGTTTGCATGTCTTCAAGGTAAGAGTACATTTGCTGTCGAGCTGTTTGTTTAATTGAAGTTGTCACTTCAGTTAATTTGATGGGCTGATATTACATACTAATGATTAGACTGACACATGCCCATAAAAAAAAAACTACCTCTAGAACTCCTCATAAATTACTGATACCCTTTAAATGGAAGATTATTGAATGGGAATCCACCTAAAAAAATCTATTCTTTTTACTATATTCCTGAGAATATGATACGACTCTTCTTATTCTTCTTCATTTCAGTGAATGGAGTTATATTTTGACTTGGAGAATACTGTATTGTATAATGATGACAAATATCTAAATTTCTCTATATTTCCAGTCATGGTCACAATATGTAAGACATTGGGATGGCGCTCTGGGCAATTTCTTTATTCAATTCAATTTTATTTATATAGGGCTTGTCCGCCCAGCTCCTTGTCCAGACCATGGTCACCTCACGTCTGGACTACTGCAACTCCCTTCTCGCAAGCCTGCCAGCCTGCGCCATTCTGCCCCTTCAACTGGTCCAGAACGCAGCTGCTCGGCTTGTGTTCAACCTCCCGAAGTTCACACACGTCACCCCCCTGCTGAGGTCACTCCACTGGCTGCCAGTCGTGGCCAGGATTAGGTTCAAAGTTATGACCCTGGCGGCCTGGCCTACACTGCAGCCAAAAGGTCAGGCCCCTCCTACCTACAGGACTTGATCCAGCACTACGCTCCTGCTTGGCCACTTCGCTCTGCTGGTGCAGGGCGACTTGCACTTCCCTCCCTCCGTGTTAACAGCTCTCGCTCGTCCCGACTGTGGAGCTTCTCCACTCTAGCCCCCCAGTGGTGGAATGAACTCCCCACTCCGTTGCGCTCAGCTGAAACGCTGTCTGTTTTCCGTCGTGGTCTAAAAACACACTTTTTCAGACTCCACCTTGAATAACTACATATATAAGGCCAATTATATAGTACGTTCTTTCTGTTTATTTTCTATTTGGTTTTGCTATTTTATAGCTTAGAATGTATAGCCGACTGTATTTTGTTGATTACTAGCGATAGCTCCTACGTTGTGAGAAAGTTGTGCTTTGTTGGATTTGCTTCGTAGTTGTGTCAATGACCTTCAATATGCACTTATTGTATGTCGCTTTGGATAAAAGCATCTGCCAAATAACTGAAATGTAATGTAATGTAATTGTGAAAGAGAACTGCCTCAGAGACACTGTAGCTACAGAGAAACCAAGCCTGAACCCCTAAACACACTGTAGCTACAGAGAAACCAAGCCTGAGCCCCTAAAGACACTGTAGCTACAGAGAAACCAAGCCTGAACCCATAAACACACTGTAGCTACAGAGAAACCAAGCCTGAACCCCTAAAGACACTGTAGCTACAGAGAAACCAAGCCTGAACCCCTAAACACACTGTAGCTACAGAGAAACCAAGCCTGAACCCCTAAGCACACTGTAGCTACAGAGAAACCAAGCCTGAACCCCTAAACACACTGCAGCTACAGAGAAACCAAGCCTGAACCCCTAAACACACTGTAGCTACAGAGAAACCAAGCCTGAACCCCTAAAGACACTGTAGCTACAGAGAAACCAAGCCTGAACCCCTAAACACACTGTAGCTACAGAGAAACCAAGCCTGAACCCCTAAACACACTGTAGCTACAGAGAAACCAAGCCTGAACCCCTAAAGACACTGTAGCTACAGATAAACCAAGCCTGAACCCCTAAAGACACTGTAGCTACAGAGAAACCAAGCTTGAACCCCTAAACACACTGTAGCTACAGAGAAACCAAGCCTGAACCCCTAAACACACTGTAGCTACAGAGAAACCAAGCCTGAACCCCTAAACACACTGTAGCTACAGAGAAACCAAGCCTGAACCCCTAAACACACTGTAGCTACAGAGAAACCAAGCCTGAACCCCTAAACACACTGTAGCTACAGAGAAACCAAGCCTGAACCCCTAAACACACTGTAGCTACAGAGAAACCAAGCCTGAACCCCTAAAGACACTGTAGCTACAGAGAAACCAAGCCTGAACCCCTAAACACACTGTAGCTACAGAGAAACCAAGCCTGAACCCCTAAAGACACTGTAGCTACAGAGAAACCAAGCCTGAACCCCTAAACACACTGTAGCTACAGAGAAACCAAGCCTGAACCCCTAAACACACTGTAGCTACAGAGAAACCAAGCCTGAACCCCTAAGCACACTGTAGCTACAGAGAAACCAAGCCTGAACCCCTAAACACACTGCAGCTACAGAGAAACCAAGCCTGAACCCCTAAACACACTGTAGCTACAGAGAAACCAAGCCTGAACCCCTAAAGACACTGTAGCTACAGAGAAACCAAGCCTGAACCCCTAAAGACACTGTAGCTACAGAGAAACCAAGCCTGAACCCCTAAACACACTGTAGCTACAGAGAAACCAAGCCTGAACCCCTAAACACACTGTAGCTACAGAGAAACCAAGCCTGAACCCCTAAACACACTGTAGCTACAGAGAAACCAAGCCTGAACCCCTAAAGACACTGTAGCTACAGAGAAACCAAGCTTGAACCCCTAAACACACTGTAGCTACAGATACACCAAGCCTGAACCCCTAAACACACTGTAGCTACAGAGAAACCAAGCCTGAACCCCTAAAGACACTGTAGCTACAGAGAAACCAAGCCTGAACCCCTAAACACACTGTAGCTACAGAGAAACCAAGCCTGAACCCCTAAACACACTGTAGCTACAGAGAAACCAAGCCTGAACCCCTAAAGACACTGTAGCTACAGAGAAACCAAGCCTGAACCCCTAAAGACACTGTAGCTACAGAGAAACCAAGCTTGAACCCCTAAACACACTGTAGCTACAGAAAAACCAAGCCTGAACCCCTAAACACACTGTAGCTACAGAGAAACCAAGCCTGAACCCCTAAACACACTGTAGCTACAGAGAAACCAAGCCTGAACCCCTAAACACACTGTAGCTACAGAGAAACCAAGCCTGAACCCCTAAACACACTGTAGCTACAGAGAAACCAAGCCTGAACCCCTAAAGACACTGTAGCTACAGAGAAACCAAGCCTGAACCCCTAAAGACACTGTAGCTACAGAGAAACCAAGCCTGAACCCCTAAACACACTGTAGCTACAGAGAAACCAAGCCTGAACCCCTAAACACACTGTAGCTACAGAGAAACCAAGCCTGAACCCCTAAGCACACTGTAGCTACAGAGAAACCAAGCCTGAACCCCTAAACACACTGCAGCTACAGAGAAACCAAGCCTGAACCCCTAAACACACTGTAGCTACAGAGAAACCAAGCCTGAACCCCTAAAGACACTGTAGCTACAGAGAAACCAAGCCTGAACCCCTAAAGACACTGTAGCTACAGAGAAACCAAGCCTGAACCCCTAAACACACTGTAGCTACAGAGAAACCAAGCCTGAACCCCTAAACACACTGTAGCTACAGAGAAACCAAGCCTGAACCCCTAAACACACTGTAGCTACAGAGAAACCAAGCCTGAACCCCTAAAGACACTGTAGCTACAGAGAAACCAAGCTTGAACCCCTAAACACACTGTAGCTACAGATACACCAAGCCTGAACCCCTAAACACACTGTAGCTACAGAGAAACCAAGCCTGAACCCCTAAAGACACTGTAGCTACAGAGAAACCAAGCCTGAACCCCTAAACACACTGTAGCTACAGAGAAACCAAGCCTGAACCCCTAAACACACTGTAGCTACAGAGAAACCAAGCCTGAACCCCTAAAGACACTGTAGCTACAGAGAAACCAAGCCTGAACCCCTAAAGACACTGTAGCTACAGAGAAACCAAGCTTGAACCCCTAAACACACTGTAGCTACAGAAAAACCAAGCCTGAACCCCTAAACACACTGTAGCTACAGAGAAACCAAGCCTGAACCCCTAAACACACTGTAGCTACAGAGAAACCAAGCCTGAACCCCTAAACACACTGTAGCTACAGAGAAACCAAGCCTGAACCCCTAAACACACTGTAGCTACAGAGAAACCAAGCCTGAACCCCTAAAGACACTGTAGCTACAGAGAAACCAAGCCTGAACCCCTAAACACACTGTAGCTACAGAGAAACCAAGCCTGAACCCCTAAACACACTGTAGCTACAGAGAAACCAAGCCTGAACCCCTAAGCACACTGTAGCTACAGAGAAACCAAGCCTGAACCCCTAAACACACTGCAGCTACAGAGAAACCAAGCCTGAACCCCTAAACACACTGTAGCTACAGAGAAACCAAGCCTGAACCCCTAAAGACACTGTAGCTACAGAGAAACCAAGCCTGAACCCCTAAACACACTGTAGCTACAGAGAAACCAAGCCTGAACCCCTAAACACACTGTAGCTACAGAGAAACCAAGCCTGAACCCCTAAACACACTGTAGCTACAGAGAAACCAAGCCTGAACCCCTAAAGACACTGTAGCTACAGAGAAACCAAGCCTGAACCCCTAAAGACACTGTAGCTACAGAGAAACCAAGCTTGAACCCCTAAACACACTGTAGCTACAGATACACCAAGCCTGAACCCCTAAACACACTGTAGCTACAGAGAAACCAAGCCTGAACCCCTAAACACACTGCAGCTACAGAGAAACCAAGCCTGAACCCCTAAACACACTGTAGCTACAGAGAAACCAAGCCTGAACCCCTAAACACACTGTAGCTACAGAGAAACCAAGCCTGAACCCCTAAACACACTGCAGCTACAGAGAAACCAAGCCTGAACCCCTAAACACACTGTAGCTACAGAGAAACCAAGCCTGGACCCCTAAAGACACTGTAGCTACAGAGAAACCAAGCCTGAACCCCTAAAGACACTGTAGCTACAGAGAAACCAAGCCTGAACCCCTAAACACACTGTAGCTACAGAGAAACCAAGCCTGAACCCCTAAAGACACTGTAGCTACAGAGAAACCAAACCTGAACCCCTAAACACACTGTAGCTACAGAGAAACCAAGCCTGAACCCCTAAACACACTGTAGCTACAGAGAAACCAAGCCTGAACCCCTAAACACACTGTAGCTACAGAGAAACCAAGCCTGAACCACTAAACAACCCCCACATATAATACTTTTGTTGTGAACCAAAGTATCATATGTGCCACAATATAGATAAGATAGATAATTCTTAATGTGAGTACCAACATGCTAATTAATGGTTTGTGGCTGGAGTTCCTCCTTAACACTTGGAAGGACAGCTGATTCAACAACAGGCAGAGGTGGAAATCCAGGGAACATAAAGTAAAAGTCCTACCATCTGTTTCTTCAGCCAGCTGATTTCACTAATTAGTTCTCCCGCTTTGCTGAAGAATTATGTTCATTAGCAAATCCAGGTGATTGGAGCAAAATACTGGGGAGGACTTTTACTTTATGTCCCCTGGATTTCCACCTCTGACAACAGGTGATCGTCACAACTCACAGGCTCAAATTATGCCAACAAGATCTGAGAGAAAACAGCTTTCCCGTGGTTCTGCACTAGACTCCACGACTATAAATCATCCAGACATGCAGTAAATTACACTTATTCATCT
This sequence comes from Ilyophis sp. 1 JC-2022, assembly GCA_022702515.1. Taxonomy (NCBI): domain Eukaryota; kingdom Metazoa; phylum Chordata; class Actinopteri; order Anguilliformes; family Synaphobranchidae; genus Ilyophis; species Ilyophis sp. 1 JC-2022. Next base: position 111,958,941 of record CM040396.1, read on the forward strand.
TATAGAGGCATCTGCAAGGGGAGGCATGCCAACCTCATAATATTGTGTTAAAAATGTGCAAAAGGCTCATCAAATGAATCCGATACCGTCTATGGCTCCTGTCCCAAGCATAATCAAGCCTGAAATACCTTTTCACCTTAAAGGATATAAGAAGAACCCATTCTGGGTTTACTGAAGAACCCATTCTGTTGATGTGCATATTTGATTTATTTTTATTTATTGGTAATTTCAGCACATTTACAGGTTTTTAAAAACACGATATTTAAAAAAATGAATTACATTGCTGTAACCATTTGGTTGTTAAACAAATAAGACTAAGTAAATGAATAAGCATATTCCAGAGCTAAGATGTGGAAAACTAAACCCCATATTGATTTAAGAGCCTAGATAAAACGGGTAAGGGTCAATTTGAAGCTCTCTCTGTTCGGTGAAATTTAACCCTTTATGTTGTGTACTCACGGCAGACAGCGCATCAGCAGGACGTCCGTGAAGAAGGACAGCTCAAACATCAGCATCCCCCCCGAGGAGACCCTACAGGTGGGCACACAGAAAGAACAGCTCAAACATCAGCATCCCCCCCGAGGAGACCCTACAGGTGGGCACACAGAAAGAACAGCTCAAACATCAGCATCCCCCCCGATGAGACCCTACGGGTGGGCACACAGAAAGAACAGCTCAAACATCAGCATCCCCCCCGAGGAGACCCTACAGGTGGGCACACAGAAAGAACAGCTCACACATCAGCATCCCCCCCGAGGAGACCCTACAGGTGGGCACACAGAAAGAACAGCTCAAACATCAGCATCCCCCCCGATGAGACCCTACAGGTGGGCACACAGAAAGAACAGCTCAAACATCAGCATCCCCCCCGATGAGACCCTACAGGTGGGCACACAGAAAGAACAGCTCAAACATCAGCATCCCCCCCGATGAGACCCTACAGGTGGGCACACAGAAAGAACAGCTCAAACATCAGCATCCCCCCCGATGAGACCCTACAGGTGGGCACACAGAAAGAACAGCTCAAACATCAGCATCCCCCCCGATGAGACCCTACAGGTGGGCACACAGAAAGAACAGCTCAAACATCAGCATCCCCCCTGAGGAGACCCTACCGGTGGGCACCCAGAAAGAACAGCTCAAACATCAGCATCCCCCCGATGAGACCCTACAGGTGGGCACACAGAAAGAACAGCTCAAACATCAGCATCCCCCCGATGAGACCCTACAGGTGGGCACACAGAAAGAACAGCTCAAACATCAGCATCCCCCCCGATGAGACCCTACAGGTGGGCACACAGAAAGAACAGCTCAAACATCAGCATCCCCCCGATGAGACCCTACAGGTGGGCACACAGAAAGAACAGCTCAAACATCAGCATCCCCCCCGATGAGACCCTACAGGTGGGCACACAGAAAGATGGGTTTCCCAAAGACATGAGCATGGACGACCTGACTACCGAGTGCAATGTGGTACATGGATGAGGCCCGAAGTGTCATTTAGAATCCGGACCGTGCCAGCGCTGACTCTGGCACCTGCGGACTGCAGGCTAAAGCCACATATAAAAGGTCCTCCTCTGACTCCACTCTGTGTGAGTTTAGCTGTAGTCTGGTGTGAAAAGAAGCAGCTGGCAGCACCACGTGTTTCGTCAGAGAACCGTGGACGTCTATACTCTCCCCAATTGAACGTGGTCGTCTACACTCTCCCCAATCAAACGTGGTCGTCTACACTCTCCCCAATCAAACATGGACGTCTACACTCTCCCCAATCAAACCTGGATGTCTACACTCTCCCAATCAAACGTGGACGTCTACACTCTCCCCAATCAAACGTGGACGTCTACACTCTCCCAATCAAACATGGACGTCTACACTCTCCCCAATCAAACGTGTACGTCTACACTCTCCCCAATCAGCAGCGGGGTTCACGCACGAACGCAGAAGCGGTTGCAGATAATGGGACATTCCAAATTAGGGTGGGAATTGGACATATACAGCCCTACATTCAGCACCAAATTAAAAGACAAAAAGGCTGATCAGAACAGAACAGCAGTGGCGTTCTGTGTTACACCGTTTACAAAGCACACTGTATGAATTATTATGGCAATATTGTGATGGTCCCTTTGTGATGTTGCTCGCTTTTTATCTGTCAGTTAGTTGTGTGCAGAAGGGTAATCCAAGGGGGCCCTCGCATTAGCAGAAAAACATTTTTGGTTAAATCTCAGCGTCTGTGATGAAGCACAGCTTTTAAAAATACAACTTTCTATAAGTACCCCCTCGGATGAAAAAAGTGCTTCTCGTATGTCATCTTTAATACTCTGGATGACTCTTCAACTCTTAACTTTTCCGCAATAAAGTAAGGCGTCTATTTATAATGTCCCCACTGGTGCAATAAACAATATCTACTCTACTCCCCCATTCCTTTTGGCCATGTTTTCCTGTCAATTTTCGCTGCTTGGACAAGCTTCTTGTCTTGCTCTTGGCTACAGTCCCAGGCCAGCACGAGTTTATACACTTGGCCTGTGGGCCTCTTGGCGCTCTATAAGTGGTTGGGGGGAAGCGGGCATCATTCTCTTTGCAAAAGCAGTGAAATATGGAAAAAAATATTACTGCTCTCTTCTCTGTGCACCTTGACCTATTTCTGGCCTTCAGAGAAGCTCCTCTGAATGTTGTGCAAGACCAAAGAAAGGGCAAGCTCCCGCTGTCTCTGTGTGTAGTGCCTCTTGAGAATCTAAAAAGGGAAATTATGTTTTGTGAGATTAGTGATTAGCTAAAAATCCTGCAAACTGATGGTCTCTAGCAAGTCGTAGTCAGTGTTAATGGTACAGGTTAGTGGTTGAGCTGGTTTGAATCGCCACCGCTAACCTGAGCTCCACCCACAGAAGAACATGACTCGACTGAAGAGGTAACTAGCCACTGGTTTATTAATGAAGCACATCCCTGGATGTTGTGCAAACATGTCTCATATCAGATTATCATCCGGGTGTGGTTCACAGTATAGGCAGTCGCTTCAGGGTGAAGTAGTGCTGTGTATCTACGGTAACGGATGTTCACTGTTCAATAGAGATGTTCCGCATTCTGTATGGAATAGTAAGCTTGGTTACATGTGACATGTCTGCTACCCTAATCCAGGTGAACACTCACAGTAAATACTCACAGAAGATAAGCGGCCAGGCTGGGGAATACTCACAGTAAATACTCACAGGAGATAAACGGCCAGGCTGGGGAATGCTCACAGGAGATAAATGGCCAGGCTGTGGAATACTCACAGAAGATAAACAGCCAGGCTGGGGAATACTCACAAGAGATAAACGGTCAGGCTGGGAAATACTCACAGGAGATAAACGGCCAGGCTGGGGAATACTCACAGGAGATAAACAGCCAGGCTGGGGAATACTCACAGGAGATAAATGGCCAGGCTGGGGAATACTCACAGGAGATAAACAGCCAGGCTGGGGAATACTCACAGGAGATAAACGGCCAGGCTGGGGAATACTCACAGGAGATAAACGGCCAGGCTGTGGAATACTCACAGGAGATAAATGGCCAGGCTGGGGAATACTCACAGGAGATAAACGGCCAGGCTGGGAAATACTCACAGGAGATAAACGGCCAGGCTGTGGAATACTCACAGGAGATAAACAGCCAGGCTGGGGAATACTCACAAGAGATAAACGGCCAGGCTGGGAAATACTCACAGGAGATAAACGGCCAGGCTGTGGAATACTCACAGGAGATAAATGGCCAGGCTGGGGAATACTCACAGGAGATAAACAGCCAGGCTGGGGAATACTCACAGGAGATAAACGGCCAGGCCGGGGAATACTCACAGGAGATAAACGGCCAGGCTGGGGAATACTCGCAGGAGATAAACGGCCAGGCTGGGGAATACTCACAGAAGATAAACAGCCAGGCTGTGGAATACTCACAGGAGATAAATGGCCAGGCTGGGGAATACTCACAGGAGATAAACAGCCAGGCTGTGGAATACTCACAGGAGATAAATGGCCAGGCTGGGGAATACTCACAGGAGATAAACGGCCAGGCTGGGGAATACTCACAGAAGATAAACAGCCAGGCCGGGGAATACTCACAGGAGATAAACAGCCAGGCTGGGGAATACTCACAGGAGATAAACAGCCAGGCTGGGGAATACTCACAGGAGATAAACAGCCAGGCTGGGGAATACTCACAGGAGATAAACAGCCAGGCTGGGGAATACTCACAGGAGATAAATGGCCAGGCTGGGGAATACTCACAGGAGATAAACAGCCAGGCTGGGAAATACTCACAGGAGATAAACAGCCAGGCTGGGGAATACTCACAGGAGATAAACAGCCAGGCTGGGGAATACTCACAAGAGATAAACGGACAGGCTGGGGAATACTCACAGGAGATAAACGGCCAGGCTGTGGAATACTCACAGGAGATAAATGGCCAGGCTGGGGAATACTCACAGGAGATAAACAGCCAGGCTGGGGAATACTCACAGAAGATAAACAGCCAGGCTGGGGAATACTCACAGAAGATAAACGGCCAGGCTGGGGAATACTCACAGAAGATAAACAGCCAGGCTGGGGAATACTCACAGAAGATAAACAGCCAGGCTGGGGAATACTCACAGAAGATAAACAGCCAGGCTGGGGAATACTCACAGAAGATAAACGGCCAGGCTGGGGAATACTCACAGAAGATAAACAGCCAGGCTGGGGAATACTCACAGAAGATAAACAGCCAGGCCGGGGAATACTCACAGGAGATAAACGGCCAGGCCGGGGAATACTCACAGAAGATAAGCGGACAGGCTGGGAAATACTCACAGGAGATAAACGGCCAGGCTGGGGAATACTCACAGGAGATAAACGGCCAGGCTGGGGAATACTCACAGAAGATAAGCGGACAGGCTGGGAAATACTCACAGGAGATAAACGGCCAGGCTGGGGAATACTCACAGGAGATAAACGGCCAGGCTGGGGAATACTCACAGAAGATAAACAGCCAGGCTGGGGAATACTCACAGGAGATAAACGGCCAGGCTGGGGAATACTCACAGGAGATAAACAGCCAGGCTGGGGAATACTCACAGGAGATAAACAGCCAGGCTTGGGAATACTCACAGGAGATAAACGGCCAGGCTGGGGAATACTCACAGGAGATAAACAGCCAGGCTTGGGAATACTCACAGGAGATAAACGGCCAGGCTGGGGAATACTCACAGGAGATAAACGGCCAGGCTGTGGAACTCTCCCTGCCTCAGTGTCTCCACCCCCACTGCACACATTACTGCAATTAGAGAGAGAGAGAGAAAAAGAGAGAACGAATGTATGTGTGTGAGAGAGAGAGAGAGTAAGAATGTGTGTGTGTGAGAGAAAGAGAGAGAAAGAGAGAGAGAGAGAGAGAGTGAGAAAGAGAGAGTGAGAGAGATATTATCTCATGATGTTTATCTACGTAAAGGATATGTGGATCAATCAATGCCACTGCACTCCCCCTGTATATTGTTACTACTTGCGAAAACTTAAATGACTTTAAAGAGATGCAGGTGAGTAAGTCGTTCATCTTTGTAGACACAGGAAGTTGGGCCTGTTGGTTTGCTCATAGCACAATATTTGCACTTATCTGATTCGCCAAAATCTGTTCTAATTCTTTATATGCATTTCAGGAAAAAAAAAGGAAGCTACCTTTGCTAGTTTAATATCATTCATTACAAGTGGTGTGCCAAATTATATTGTGCATTTAACCAATGTTCTTATCCAGGTTCTTAAAAAGACGCATGGAACACCTTTTAAACACCAAACTATATTGTTTGTTGCTTTGAACCTGTAACCTTCTGGTGTAGCCAAGAGAGGGTATCGTCTAAGACAGCAACATATAATTAAAAATTTTACCAAATATGTTCATGCAACACTGTTCTAGACAGGCTGTTAACACCTGTTAACGTCATTAGGAGTGGGAAGATTTCATGCTGATACACTCCAACAGCTGAAAAAGCATCGACAGGCCGCTGCATATTTTTACCACTAGGTGGCAGGGTTTGCATACAACTGCTGAAGCGCCGTAGTTAAATCTCCAGTTTTTCACGCAACTTCAAGGGAATGCCGCTATAGCGAACATGTTGGATATATCATAACAATATGTCTTCAAATAGGTAATAATGAAATATGAATTAACGGTTTACCTAAACAATATAAGAAATAACTAAATACAACAACAGATATGCTATTTTTTTGGGTCTACAAACAAAATAAGCATAAAGTTGTTTTTATCCCCCTGTAAATAAATTGTTTTGTCATTGAAATCATAATAAACTGTTGATTTACTGAATAATACGTTTGGTGATTTTTGTACAGCAAACATAACCTTTGTACTTTACCAAGATAAATAAATAGGGCCAATAAAAATACAGGTAAATGTCCCACAATTAACAATTAAATTGGCTCTATAAAGAACCACATTAAAAGCGTTATTACCAAGTTACACTAATACAGTGTAACCAAGGCAAGTGGGTAAACAGTTAACGCGAGGTGTCAAGTCTTAAAAGTGCAGCATATTTTCCACACCAAACCAGTCCAGCAACATGTGAAACGTATTTGAGAAGTTTATTTTCACAGTATGTATTAGTACAAACGTAAATCACAACGGGCGGGGCTAAAATGGTTTTTCCAGTCGATTAAACTCATTCCAAAGTAAATAATCAGGTTAGGCTATTCGGGGCGTGGCAGTTTCGTATACAATAATGTAAAAGATATATCGTATCATATTGTAATATTCTCAGTTCTTCTGTTTGTAACGAATACTAAAGCTGGTATGATGTAGGCTATTTGTTGTGGAGCTAATCACATTACATGCTAAACCTGCACCAGTAGGCTAGTTGCTTTCATTAGTTTTGGACATGCGGCAATAGTTACTGCCTCCCACATATCAACATGTGACTTGAACTATGCCTTTCAAATAATATGTTCAGACCATTGCCTGAAATAATTTATTATATCGTTTAGGATCATCCATTACCACATGGAAGGTTGTTTTTGGAAGGCTGACAGCTACCCTTATTTAATTGTTCTACCCGGTGGTGTCTTGGCCTCATGGCCTGTAGGCCTGCTTTCTACCCTATCTGTTCCACTCAGAGAAGAAAGGTTTGGGGGATAGGGGCAAACGTATCCTCTGTGAGGATTTATCCGGACGGAAGGGGACCAGCGGGGAGTATGCTGCCGGCGAAAAAGAGCAAGTCAAGGTATCGTTCCCCCGTATAATTCATGGCTGCTTTGCCCCTCTGCCGCACCGCCCCGCCTTGAAGCGGCACTATTGCGAGTTCACTTTGCTTAAATGGGGGTCGCCGTGGAAATCGGGGTACGCTAAAAGGGTGCGTGATATATTACAGCAAGGCTAGAACTCTCATGCGACTCGTAAAAAAAACAGTTTTTAAGCACCAGCTCTACGGCCTTTTCTGACCTTGGACTTCATTATAATTCATTATAGGGGACGCAGTTTACATATGTGAGAATATTGTTTTTCCTTGCGTTCTCGCGGGAGACTACACGCGAACGTAAGTCATCTAAAACAATTCATCAGACAGGTATATATAGTTTAATTGCGCATGCACTTGCATGTTGGTTTATTTGCAAACGCCCCGGGAACCTCGGAGTTCAGGACTAACGACGCTGCATAACAGAGATTCTCTCATTATAATGCAACAAAAAAATTTAATCCCGGATCAAATCAGACATTTATACCACGGAGATGGAAGGAGCGCGTTACCTGCCGCTGTTGAAACACCGAGTATCCTGCACGCGCACTCCACCACAATCCAAACAGCCGAAGTCCCCATCCTCCAATTAAAAAAAACCTTCTTCCGTTTAATATCAGCTCTCAGTTTTCTAAAGTCCTTACTTGCTGTTGTAATATAATCCCATTATAAAGCAAAGGGGAGGAAAAACACATTTGCTTTCCGAACCCCGGACCTTTGCAATTTTGAATAAACGGCACCAGTGTTGACCTTCACTCAGCGCTGGAAGCAGCCCCCTCAGACACGGGAGGTTTGGCCCTCTAGGTGAGCTCAGTCCAGTTAATCTGCCCGGTATGAATGGTGAAACACCGGACATAAACCGCACCACTCTCTTAACCAGTTCTCCCTGCTTTCCAGCTCGGCTTCACACCCCAAAGCTCAAGGTGAGAGAAGGACAATAACATAAAAGCAAGCATATTAACTTTAGGGGGGCGTTAAGAAACGTAGGTTAATGATATACTTGACAAGACAGCAATTAAGTGGCTATTATGGGAACATTGAAATGACCTCGCTGCAAGGATAAAGGCAATGACGCCCTCTGAAAGCCATGCAGAATTAAGGCCACCACATATTTCCCAGATAAACCGTTAAGATGCTGTTGAGATCAACACTATAGTAAGCAGACACTGGCATAGTATAATTTCATTCACTGGTCATGGAACTACCTGCAACCGTCAAAGACCAGCGACCGCGTGATTCGAGTGAACCTCTGTTGATAAGGTAATTTAAATAACTAAGCCGTCATCGCAAGGTCGAACATATTTCGTGAATTTAAGTACATTTAAAAACGGTAACTGTTCTTATATAAGCCACCACCTAATTAAATGATTAATTGTTGTTGGCGTCGGTCTGTGCCACGTGGTTCTAATAAAAACCGACCCCGACAATTGACAGATGTTTACCAATGCGCGCAAGGCCAGTGTAGCACCAGAGAGACCATTTGTATCGGTGTCAAAGGTCACGTGGACTGGTTCATTCTTAGTCAAAATGGATTATGATGGATTAATAGCACACGTGGCAGCAGCCTTCCTTGAAAGTCTCAGGTTACTATTCGGAGAGAAAGCAGTCACATATTTCTATCGTGCGTTTATAGTAGTTTCACATTACATCTAAAAAAACAACAACAAAAAAAAGTTAATTATGACTGTTAGAGAAAAAGGCAGGGAAGGTGTTTGGCTACAAAACCAGTCACGTAATACGCTTTAACCAGGGACCACTGAATTGGCTTGTTTTTCAAATACTTACATGCAAAAAAATGTTTTAAAAAGTAAAATTCATCCAAAGCTCCAAATCCCATGTTAAATTGAAAGGTCGATCTCTGATCATTTGTACAGATGCAGATCCTGGGAACCTTGAAATGAACTTTGGAGTTCAGCCCATGGCTTCACTACGAGTTCTGTCTGTGGGGAGAATATTTCCCCAACCAAATATATAACTATGGAAATGCACTTGGGGTCCACAATATCCTTCACTAGGCAATAAATATATAATGTTTATCTCATAAAACACACTTTACACTACTTAAGGGAGGAGTGATAGTACAGAGTACTCCATCAGGCTTTCCCCTCTAATCTAAAAAACATCCACATCATATATTTTATATATATTTGTCTTCAACTTCCATCAGTTGAGTTTCCCGGTTCCTCACCAATCTCCTGTTTCTGCATGATTAAGTTTGATGGGCTGGACAGAGGAAGATAAGGAGCTCTGTGTGCTTTGTTTTAGGAGAACAAACACGAGACTATAACGGGTTATTTACTGCAGTGCATTGCATCACATAATTTCCTTTTTTTATTTTTACCTTTCTTTCAGTTTGACATGTTGTTTTGTGCCCTCTTTATCGTAACAGCCTGAATTTAGGTTAAAAGGGTGAGGCCCAGAATATAAAGGCAGTTTGGCTTTCTTCCATCACCCTGCACATATAATAATAAATTGAACGGGGTGCATCTCTACACCTCCCTCTACTTTATTGGTGGAAAATGAATTTGGCGGTTTTAACGCAGTTCTGCAGGTGGTTCTTCAGACGGACTACAAGGCCGGTAGCCTGAGTTGTGGTTAAATTCCTACTCCACTCAGTCTGGGCACGCTCATTAAACTCAGCGCATGCATTTAAGGGAGGTAAACAGCTCTGGAAGTTGTTTGGTGGAGAAAACCAAAAATGGCATTAAGATTTAACACAACACAGTAAAAATTCACACAATTTATTCCCCCGACTAAGATAAAATATGATTCTCACTGTGTTCCCATGCGGACCAGTGCTTGGTTAAGCCAAACGTGCTCTCTGGGAAATTAATTTGGAATAAATATGAAATATAGGAGAGAATAAACAGCAAATAAGACTGCCGGAGAGTAAATTCGCAGAAACACAAACACGGCCTTTAGGAGTCTATAAACGCCGCACACTTGGGGGAAATTCGTGACGAACAAAGGCCCATTGACCGATGGAAAAAACAGCCTTCTAAAGCCGCTGGACTTCCGCTGAGAGCTATGAAGGTGAACTGTAAGTTAAGCCTGTTTTTACACCCCACTGCTGGCTAAAACACAGAGAACTGTGCTCATATACAGCTTTGATATACACGTTGACTCTTGTTGAAAAAATGCAAATCCCATTGCACTTGACAAGGATTATTTTGTTTCTTCTCGGACCCACTCATTTCCAGATTACTGGCCTTGATATTTGTGGATTATGCATCAGTGTTTTGCGTTACAATATGCCCATTACCGATAAAAACATCAACACCCCTCCATTGCCGTAATTTTACTGTGAATGCAGTAATTCACTCAATTCACCTTTTAATGTGTGTTTTCGCATCACAGATAACCCCATACAGAGAAACATATAAACTCTTTTGTTTGTTGCATATTATCTATTGATGTAGCTCAATATTTATGGATCCATGCGCATATATGTATTTATCAGATTTACAGCTGCTTCTTAAATCCATAGAGCTGAATGTCAGCTTAATGTACAAAGTTTAATGTCCCACCTGAATGTTTAATGTGCATCCCCTGAATGTGCAAGCCCACCCTCCTAATCCCTATACCACAGTGTCACTCCCAAACTACTGAACGCTTGAGTGCCTCCAGGATCTCCAGCTGGAATCTGAAGACAGAACCTCATGGGTGCTACCAGGCACAGTTGACAAAGAGCAGTGGTGTCACTGTTACCCATACTTGCCAACCCTCCCGGTTTTCCCGGGAGACTCACGATTTTCACTGTCCTCTCCCGATAATCTCCCGGAGTCAATAATCTCCCGCAGTTCTCCCGATTTAGGAGAATATCTTTTTTTTTTTTAATAAATCTGACGCGTGTATCTACGTGGCTGGTTAACGGGGATTTACTTTTAACGGAGACGCACACCCGCGGTACATACGTTAAATAAACCGTTAAATAAAGTGTTGAAAAAAAAAGATGATTGCAACCCCCCCCGTCAACAGTTACAATCGAGGTCCGCGAAAATTCTTGATAGCACCCCCCGTCAACAATCGAGGTCTGCGAAAATCATTGATCAATCTCCCTATTTCTGAGGGCTCAAGGTTGGCAAGTATGCTGTTACCATGTGTGTGTCCCACTGGGATAGTGTTGTACACTCACTCGTGTTGAGTTATACACTCACTAGTGTTGAGTTATACACTCACTCGTGTTGAGTTATACACTCACTCGTGTTGAGTTATACACTCACTAGTGTTGAGTTATACACTCACTCGTGTTGAGTTATACACTCACTCGTGTTGAGTTATACACTCACTAGTGTTGAGTTATACACTCACTCGTGTTGAGTTATACACTCACTCGTGTTGAGTTATACACTCACTCGTGTTGAGTTATACACTCACTCGTGTTGCGTGATATTGTTGAGTGTAGACATCTCATCTATTTATTTTGCTGTAAATAAGAAACCCTTGAATACCCTTGAACCCTATATCTTGCATTGTGACGCAAACAGGTTTTCATATCTATAATATCATTCATAACACACAAAAACTGTCTAAAACAGAAATTATGTCAACAGACCACAAAAAGTATTCACATACATTAAAAAAATTCACCCAGTCTTATGAATCTGTAGTTGTTGGGCAAACTCCATGCATCCAACAGAACACATTTTCAAATTATCACTGTATGATCAGCACTTTAATATGCCCCGATAGAATTTTAAATCCACCAGAAAGTGACTTATCTGACAATATTTTAGTTATAAATCACGTCATATAACATAGAATCAGAAATACTTCAACAAGAAACTCAACATTACTGTACACCACTGGTGGGTCTTGCAGAAATAGTTCAAGGGAAACCCCAGAGGCATATCACATGCACATCGTTGTCATGGTAGCAGGTATAGAATGGCGTATTGGCACAGAACTATAGCTGAAACAAGACTTTAGCTTAGCATCTACTGTAGCCTGTTACAATATGTATTAGCTGGCATAATGAACAGGGCTACAAAACACACAACAGGGCACTTGCTGCATTTGCGCTCATTGCAGCTGCAAACCTCTCAATCCACACTGTTGCTATTGAGTCCAGATCACAACACGAGGCCGCTGTAATTCATTCTATAAAAAACCACAATTAGAAGGCCGCAAGCTCTTCTCCTACAGAACCTGGCCTTGCCGTGCGCTATGGTGCTATGCTATCTCCTACAGAACCTGGCCTTGCCGTGCGCTATGGTGCTATGCTATCTCCTACAGAACCTGGCCTTGCCGTGCGCTATGGTGCTATGCTATCTCCTACAGAACCTGGCCTTGCCGTGCGCTATGGTGCTATGCTATCTCCTACAGAACCTGGCCTTGCCGTGCGCTATGGTGCTATGCTATCTCCTACAGAACCTGGCCTTGCCGTGCGCTATGGTGCTATGCTATCTCCTACAGAACCTGGCCTTGCCGTGCGCTATGGTGCTATGCTAGATTCATTTTTGCAGTTGACCGTTCATCAAACTTTAAATGCCGTTCAAACACAACTGCTTGCATTCTTCTCATTTAACACTCACTACCATCAAATGATCTGATCAGAAATGGAAACACATTCTTTGTGACTGAAGCGACTGCTTAAAGCTGCACGGGGTCAACATTGAAATGGGGTAAAGTAAAACCTGAAGATTAGGGTTTTTAAAAAATATATTTGAAAATAATATATAACACCATAAATCCAGTCAAACAAATGTGGAATTCCATCTGCCAGTTGTATAAGGGAAAGCAAGTTTGTTCACAATGTTTTGTCCTTCCACCTGAGTTTTTGGGTGTTTTTTGTAAAGGAAATGATTGGTTGTTGCTGTCCAATAACATTAAACACACCCAAACAGGAAATTGACGCAAGTGCCAAACCACTTTGTAGATGGATTGAATCACCTCTATTGTAGCAGAAGTCATGACAACGCTGGCATCAGCTCCTAACAATATGCACCAGCTTCTTCCTAATTTGAGAATCTCATTTTTACAAACATTACTGTAGGCTACTTTAAAGAAACCACAACCACCACAGCTGGCACTTTCATCTATATCATTTATAATAATTCCATCAGCAACTGTGCCTGAATTTGAATTTAGCCTACGTATTTATTTATTTTAATCTTGGTTATTGTCCCAGACTATCTGAGTACTGCAGGCTTTGTGTAAATGTTGTTGTTGTGACTAAGCTAGGCGATGCAGCGTGACGAATGCCCTCTACTTCCCTAGTGTTGCCGGAACCTTTGTCCTTATACGTAATGAACCCCGGGGTTGTGTTTATTTTAATAACTAAAGATTAAGGCGAAAGATTAATGCTTTCTCCACAAACTTATTGCTTGGTCAATACACTCTAAATGAAAAAATACCTGGGGTTTAAAAACGTCATTTGAATTGAAATTCTGCGGTACACATTCCACGTACAGTTCTCGAGACTACCCACTTCCTGCCTCGATTGGAGCTTTGTTCTGGGGCAACTTCACACAGTTGAACAAATGTATCCAATAAAAAACACCGGGCCCCACAATAAACACTTATTTACCCTCTCCTGTGGTGGGCTACAATATCACAACATGGCAGACGCTGTGAAATTAAGTCTTTATTTTAACAAGTGAAATGCCTTTGTCTTTCTCAAAATACTTGAGACATAAATTAACAGATAACAATTTGTGAATGTTGGACTCGTGAGAACATGCTTGCTTGTGTATATTTTCACAAGCGAACCCCTGTCTGACACGTACTGTGTGTCCGCTGCAAACCTCTTTCAACAGTGCATTCCATTACATTACATTATAGGCATTTAGCAGACGCCCTTATCCAGAGCGACTTACATACTTCTTATTACATTTATCCATTCATACAGCTGGATATATACTGAAGCAATGCAGGTGAAGTACCTTGCTCAAGGGTACAACGGCAGTGTCCGACCTGGGAATCGAACCGGCAACCCTTCGGTTACAAACCCGGTTCCTTAACCACTGTACTAAACTGCCGTCCACTGGGTTGATTATCATCCATATCTGCTTCACACTTGTGCTCTTTCCGTGTTTACATGCAGTGTTGACTGCTTCCTGGTGGCCCGTACGGACTTTGCTCGGTCGTAGTTTCTATCGGTCAAGTGTTCATATTGTATCATTTTGACCTGTCCGAACTAACGTGGGCCACTGTAGCGTTTCACACAGTCTGAGGAGAAGAACATTGAGGCAGGATATGCTGTTGAGGCTTTAGTTAATTTGGTTAATTTGCCTCTTTTTCCGCACAAATAAACGTAAATTTCATTGCCTCTGTCCGCACCGCAATACCTTTAATTTGTCTGGTAGTTGGAAGGTGTTTTGGCTAAATTAAATATTACTTTGAATTAATCTGTATAAAAGATAAGCAGCAATACAGATAAAGACCATTTAGGATGATGGTACTAAATTTACTATATAAAGTCAAGCGGAATGTGGTTTACCAAGCAAGTTTATTTATCATCGCCTGCTTTTGGCCTTAAGGGATAACATTTTGCATAAACCTGTAACAAGCTGATGAAAGTGACGCTATTAAAATGCACAATGGGAATTAAGAGCCTCTGGCTGTCAGTGTATTCTGGCAGGCTGGCTGGATGCACGTGCATGTCGAATGAGGTATTTCCACCCGCGCGGTGGGGACAGGACAGGCCAGGGTTTGTACTGCTCAACAGCGACATCTTGTGGTTGAGATCGCATATGCCGCCTGTGTGATTAACGGTCGCACATAAAACGACAGTTGGACGCTTGACCAAATTTATCACTGTGAGTGAAATTCGTGAAAGGCCGTCGTTCTTTTGTAAGGTTTATCAGCTGTTTTTATCCTGGCTCCCATAAGAACTAAGCTGATCATAAAAATAATGTCATTCAAATGACTCCCTTCGTTAAAAAAAAAGAACAAAAGAATAAACCTGCCAAAGTGAACAGTGCACACACGGGAGCAGTACTTACACACGTGTGAGCCAGTGACTCTCTCCCAGCGCGGTGCAACGATTGTGGCCTTTCTGGATTTCACCTGAAAGAAAATACCTGCCTTATTTTTCTGTAACTGCTCTATAACAGACTAACAGTTGAGGCAGAGAAGGCTAGGTTAAGTTAAGTTACACTTTTATTGACACTGTGGGGTAATTTGTATTTTGCATTTGACCCATCCTAACTAGTACTTAGGAGCAGTGGGCAGCACAGTGCAGTGCCCCGGGGACCAACTCCAGTTCTGAGGACAGTGCCTTGGTCAAGGGCAAAGACAGGAGTGTACCTAACCTCACATACATGTTTTTGCTGTGGGAGGAAACCGGAGTACCCAGAGGAAACCCACGTGAACACTGAGAGAACATGAAAACCGAGAGTACTCGAGGACTCAAACTTGGAACCTCTTTCTTTTGAGGTGACAGTGCTACCCACTGCACCACCATGCAACTTATACTTATAAGTTAAGTGAAAATACATATTCCATAGACCCAGCTGATACGAATATTCCATAATTTTCATAATAATATTCCATATTACCAACACTAAAAGTTATGTCTCCCTCTCTCTCAGATGCTAATTGAGTCGGTTTTTTTTTGGATGCAAACCACAGTGTCAGCCCCAGGGTGACTAAATGGTTACAGGGCGCTATAATCGCTCAGATCCTCCCACATTATTATTATTATTAAAAAATACATTGCTGAGGCCATATACGGGGCAGCTGGGCAGTGCCAGACTGGCTCACTGTGTTTCACTGCATATACACTGTGATATGGGATTAGAATGTTCTTAACATTCTAATGCTGATTTAACAATCACCACTGGTAACTGAAAGCAGTGGAGTTCTAGAACACTGAGATAGAATTTTGAAAAAGAAATTCCAAAAAAAACCTTCTCTTCAAAGTGGTGGTGGTGTATATTTTTCTGCAGGTGGCAGACAGAAATATAAACCATAAACAAGGCAAGCAAGCTGTATTACATTATTAATACACATTTAAAATGCATACGGAAATCACTGGCCACCCATGTCCATAGCAATGCCCTTAAGAAGCCACTATGACAGCTCATGACGTGAGTTTCAAAGCCATCCACTGATCCACCCTGATAATGTGCAGCATGACGGGATTGGACACAGCTGCCTGTATTATCAGTGGTTTCATTTTCAGCCAATGGGAACCCAGGTGGCTCTGTAGCTCTTGTCTTATTGGGTTTCTTCCAGCCTGGAGGCCAAATAAAGGGAACTGATGGCTTGATGTGAGCAACTTCTTATGTGATAAAATTGAGTTTGTTTCCATTTTTTTGTTCTTGCCAAGAGTTTTTAGGTTTCTGAATTCCAAATTGAGAAATAAATTTGTCGGATCAACATCTGAAAGCAAGGATGAAAGTAAAGGATGAAAGTAAAGAAGTAAATAAATGTGGGTTGAGCAGGGACTGATTAAAGGCTCTTCTTTAGCGGACTCCTCAGCTTGATCTCTGAAGTAATGCCCTGTGAGTGGGACAGACTGAGCACTGTGGCCTGGGGTTTAACCTCCTTCTCAAATCCTCTCTTCTCCTCTCCTCACTTCTCCTCTCTTTCTCCTCTCCTCTCCTCTCTTCTTCTCTCCTCACTTCTCTCTTCTCCTCACTTCTCCTCTCCTCTCTTTCTCCTCTCCTCTCCTCTCTTCTTCTCTCCTCACTTCTCTCTTCTCCTCACTTCTCCTCTCCTCTCTTTCTCCTCTCCTCTCCTCTCTTCTCCTCTCCTCTCCTCACTTCTCCTCTCTTCTCCTCACTTCTCCTCTCCTCTCTTTCTCCTCTCCTCTCCTCTCTTCTCCTCTCCTCTATTCTCCTCTCCTCACTTCTCCTCTCTCTCTCCTCACTTCTCCTCTCTCTCTCTCCTCTCCTTACATGAAGGCTGTTTCCCCCATCCTTCTGCAATCATTTATCCATGAGAACACCAGACCTGCGGTTCAATCTATCCGCAGAATGTTAAACGAGTGTTGGTCACCCTCGCACTCGGATAGCCTCAAAGTCTGCTGCGTTTTTATGCCTTGAAGGTCCAGTTAGCAGCAGCCAGTCCAGACATAGTAATCCAGGTGAGGTGAGCTACCTGTGTCATCAAATTCAATTAAATTGAGTTAAATGTAAAGCTGATTAGCACACATGCCAGAGCAACCCTGTGGACATCCAAGTGAGAGAGTGAATGCTGTTGCATTAAAAGTCTATATTTATATTTTTAAAGTTTCAGTGCAATTCTATGTTATTTACACTACATTGTGCGCTTCCCTGGAAAGTGTCCGGTGACTCGATCCTCGAGGGATATTTTCAGCTCCGGCGCTGATTACTACCACAGTGAAGCCTCATATTCGTGGTCAGAGTGGTGGAGGAATACAAGCCTCTGTTGATATATACACGGTATAAAGAGAACAGCCGTATCTCTTTCACAGTACATGAGCTGAGAAAACAGGAAGCGGTGATAACACGGTAAGTAGCACGGTAAGCAACCTCAAAAAGCAATGCAACCGCACTGCCATACGACTTTTAATTGCTTTCCTTCAGATACCACCGTGGCCAAACATTGCGTGGCTACCACATTGAATCAGGTCTTAAATAAACACAGTAAATATTTTCTCTGGTTTGTCTGCACACATCACACAAAGCCGTGCATCACGTGATGAGACCGTGAATGTGGTAATGACGGATTATTAAGACTGCGGTTCACCTTCATAAATGTGTTCAACATTAGAACAGCGTTAAAAGGTTTATATAATGGCTGCCAGGCATGTCTTTCCGAGCGTGAGAGTGATACTCTGAAGTTGTTCCAGAACAGCGCATTCTCGTTTATGTCTACCTGAAAGAATAACGGCAGCACTTTATACACGCAGAGTCAGCAGGATTTGGCCTGACATGTTTATGCTTTATATATAAGTGGAGATAACCGAAAATGTGTGTTGTAGTATAGTTTGAAATATTCATCTCAGTGTAATTTAATCCCTGGGATTTTCTGGTAGAGCACATTATTCCAAACTGGCATCCATTCTTTATGAACTTTCCCACTGGTTAATCCCCACCATGCACAAGAACACGCACACACACACACACACGCACACACACACGCACACACACACACACACACACACACACACAGAGTAATACGGGACCTCTATTGAGATCATACCTTCTCCTGTTTCTTATGTATAGAGTCATTAGTGTGTCGCATTGACAAGATAATTAGGCTACTTCAACTGCAGTTGGCTTGACCGTCTTAAAAACGGACAAAATGTCTTCTCACGTGCCTCTGAGAAGTCATTCAAAAATGTGCCTGTACAGAATAAACTCACTCACTCAAACACTCACACACACAGCTGGAAGAAATCTCTTCTGAAGATCTCAGACAAGTGCCAACAACAGGTTGAAGGCAAGCCTCACACATAATGGTTACTGGTTGAGCATTGCATTGTGGGAAAATGTGTTTCTGGAGACCTTCTCGTGGCCTGTCCAGCTAAAGCATTAGCCCTCGTTACAGGGTCACAACATCAAATCCACACCAGCAGAGAACGTGGCCAGGATTCTGCGGGGCGACACATAACTGGCCATAGCATCTCCAGAGAGGGAGAGTTTCAGTTGGCATGATACGTCCCATCTCAAGTGTGCAAGAGCGCCTCCCTCTGCTCAACTGGGTACCTGCAGTCTGCCTGCAGAAGTTCTGTGCATGAAGTTCAGCGCTCCCTAACGCTTCGACTGCGCAGCTCGGCTTTGGGACCGTTAAAAAGCTAGCGAGAAACACAGTGGCGCGTAAAAAGAAATGCAATCGAGTCTCTTCTGACTTGACGGTGGGCGTTGTAGTGATGCGATGTGACAGGCCTACATTCATGATGTGGATTTCCAAATAAGAGGAGAAAACAAAATCCAAAATAGCGGATAAAAAAGTGGAAAATAATTACGTGTGAACTGTGCACAGGAGGCATTCATTAGAAAGCCCAGCAGAGCTGCTGACCAGAAGCTGGACACTGTGAGGACCCGGGAACAGAACAATAACACACTGATAATAAGCTGGAATATATGCGTAGAAAAGGGCTTGTTAGTTATAGGATACGATCACATACAGCACTAACATAACAGCGGGGCTTTAACGTACAGGGAGAACTGAGGAACCCTGGGAAGCGGGACATGTTTTGGGTTGTTTTTGGTTCTCAGTTCAGTTTTTCTGCTGCAGAAGAGAGGCTTCAGGCAGAGCTGCCAAAAACAACACACACACATTTTTTCTGCAAATTCTAAAGATGGAGTGAAATCAATCAGCTGCACTGTTGTCAATAAGACTGCCTCCTGCTCGCCAGAAGAGTCCAGATACAGAGAGAATGTTCATCAAGATAAAAACACACAAACACACATACAATGTGGATATTTGAAAAAAATCAGGATGTTTTTTTATTATTGCATTATTAATGCAAAGTGGCACGACCGACACACATATAATATTTGAGATTCGGTTCAAGATATTAAGGTGATGTTAGGAAACCGATCGGAACCACACGGAGAAACCAAGATGTAGGAATAATAGGCTTTAATCAGAGTCGACGGAAACAGGTCAAAGTCCAGCAAACAGTGCAATACAGGGCGAGCAGAAATGTAGTAAAATCGAGGCAGGGGTCAAAGTCCAAGCAACCAGATCAATGCGGAGAAGGCGGGGTGAAGTCCCAGAACAGGCGGGGG
>CM040396.1:111979333-112121420 GCA_022702515.1 Ilyophis sp. 1 JC-2022
TGCAGCATTGTACATTACATTACATTACAGACATTTAGCAGACGCTCTTATCCATTACATTACATTACATTATAGACATTTAGCAGACGCTCTTATCCATTACATTACCGACATTTAGCAGACGCTCTTATCCATTACATTACATTACATTACATTATAGACATTTAGCAGACGCTCTTATCCAGAGCGACGTACATAATGCATTTCCCAACTAGTAACAAGTGCGTGAAAACAATCCTAAAAAGGTAAACACGAATCCAAGCACTAGGCGCAGTCAGTATGATTGTAGGAGTGTGGCCTTGTGTATGGCCATCTGAACACCAGGATGTCCTTCTGAAAGAAAGACTGGGCTCATGGCTAGTTGGGAGTACATTTGCTATGTGGTCCCAGTTGTGTTGGGATGCGGTTGCTATGTGGTCCCAGTTGTGTTGGGATGCGGTTGCTATGCACTCTCAGCTGTTTTGGGATGCGGTTGCTATGTGGTCTCAGCTGTTTTGGGATGCGGTTGCTATACACTCTCAGCTGTGTTGGGATGCGGTTGCTATGTGGTCCCAGTTGTGTTGGGATGCGGTTGCTATACACTCTCAGCTGTGTTGGGATGCGGTTGCTATACACTCTCAGCTGTGTTGGGATGCGGTTGCTATGTGGTCCCAGTTGTGTTGGGATGCGGTTGCTATGTGGCCCCAGTTGTGTTGGGATGTGGTTGCTATGTGGCCCCAGTTGTGTTGGGATGCGGTTTCTATGTGGTCCCAGTTGTGTTGGGATGCGGTTGCTATGTGGTCCCAGTTGTGTTGGGTTGTGGTTTCTATGTGTGCCGTGTTGTGTTGGGATGTGGTTGCTATGTGGTCCCAGTTGTGTTGGGATGCGGTTGCTATGTGGTCCCAGTTGTGTTGGGATGCAGTTGCTATGTGGTCCCAGTTGTGTTGGGATGCGGTTGCTATGCACTCTCAGCTGTGTTGGGATATGGTTGCTATGTGGTCCCAGTTGTGTTGGGGTGCGGTTGCTATACACTCTCAGCTGTTTTGGGATGCGGTTGCTATACACTCTCAGCTGTGTTGGGATGCGGTTGCTATGTGGTCCCAGTTGTGTTGGGATGCGGTTGCTATGTGGCCCCAGTTGTGTTGGGATGTGGTTGCTATGTGGCCCCAGTTGTGTTGGGATGCGGTTGCTATGTGGTCCCAGTTGTGTTGGGATGCGGTTGCTATGTGGCCCCAGTTGTGTTGCGATGTGGTTGCTATGTTGCCCCAGTTGTGTTGGGATGTGGTTGCTATGTGGTCCCAGTTGTGTTGGGATGCGGTTCCTATGTGGTCCCAGTTGTGTTGGGATGCAGTTGCTATGTGGTCCCAGTTGTGTTGGGATGCGGGTGCTATGCACTCTCAGCTGTTTTGGGATGCGGTTGCTATGTGGTCCCAGTTGTGTTGGGATGTGGTTGCTATGTGGTCCCAGTTGTGTTGGGATGCGGTTGCTATGTGGTCCCAGTTGTGTTGGGATGTGGTTGCTATGTTGCCCCAGTTGTGTTGGGATGCGGTTGCTATGTGGTCCCAGTTGTGTTGGGATGCGGTTGCTATGTGGTCCCAGTTGTGTTGGGATGCAGTTGCTATGTGGTCCCAGTTGTGTTGGGATGCGGTTGCTATGCACTCTCAGCTGTTTTGGGATGTGGTTGCTATGTGGTCCCAGTTGTGTTGGGATGCGGTTGCTATGTGGTCCCAGTTGTGTTGGGATGCGGTTGCTATGTGGTCCCAGTTGTGTTGGGATGCGGTTGCTATGTGGTCCCAGTTGTGTTGGGATGCGGTTGCTATGTGGCCCCAGTTGTGTTGGGATGCGGTTGTTATGTGGTCCCAGTTGTGTTGGGATGCGGTTGCTATGTGACCTCTCCCTTGCAGGTCGATCCTGATGCGACGTCTCTGCAGCCTGATGGGGACGGTCTTTATGCTGCGCTGCGTCACCATGTTCGTCACCTCGCTCTCCGTCCCAGGACAGCACCTACAGTGTTCCGGAAAGGTACCAGACCTGCCGTGTAACGCTAATTTACCATCTCAATCTCAATGCACTTCACAGTGTAGTGGGGTTATAGAACACAAAGGTCTGGTTAGGGTGTGATGATCTAGATAGGCTAGAACAGGAGTGACGTGGCAGGTGATGGTTTTTCATTCAGCTCGAGACGTCTTGTAGGCAAACTGAGATGCGTGCTGAGACCAGTGTACCAGAGAGAGATGAGAAGAAATAAGACATGCCAAGGAAATGACAGAACCAAGAGACTAAGGGCCTGATTTAAGACCTTTAGCCTTTTAGCACACGCAAAACCAATAACATAACCAATGATTGGGGCAAAACTAATACCAAGACCAGGTTTTGCGCGTGCTAAAGGTTTTAGTAAATCAGGCCCTTAGTTTGGAGAGAGACGAGGAAAGCACTATAGACACCTGTAGAGAGATTATGAGGGTGCTCACTATGTCCAAAGGGCTCATTTGCCCTTGATTCCTGTCTGAATGGCTGATTTGCCCTTGATTCCTGTCTGAATGGCTGATTTGCTCTTGATTCCTGTCTGAATGGCTGATTTGCCCTTGATTCCTGTCTGAATGGCTGATTTGTCCTTTATGCTGGTCTGAATGGCTGATTTGCCCTTGATTCCTGTCTGATTTGCTCTTGATTCCTGTCTGAATGGCTGATTTGTCCTTTATGCTGGTCTGAATGGCTGATTTGCCCTTGATTCCTGTCTGCTTTGTGCTTGATTCCTGTCTGAATGGCTGATTTGCTCTTTATTCCTGTCTGAATCGCTGATTTGCCTTTGATTCCTGTCTGCTTTGCTCTTGATTCCTGTTTGAATGGCTGATTTGCCCTTGATTCCTGTCTGCTTTGCTCTTGATTCCTGTCTGAATGGCTGATTTGCTCTTGATTCCGGTCTGAAATGCTTATTTGATTCTGTAGATGTATGGGGATGTGTGGGAGAAGCTGTGGCGGGCGCTGGCCATTTGGAGCGGATTTGGGATGACCCTGACGGGCGTGCACACCTGTGGGGACTACATGTTCAGCGGCCACACCGTGGTCCTCACAATGCTCAACTTCTTCGTCACGGAGTGTGAGTGCACAGCGTGGCGCAGTGTGTGTGTGTGAGAGGTGTGTGAGAGGTGTGCGTGTGTGTGTGAGAGTGTGTGTGTGTGTGTGTGTGTGTGTGTGAGAGTGTGTGAGTGTGTGTGTGAGTGTGTGTGTGTGTGTGTAAGTGCACAGCATGGCGCAGAGTGTGTGAGTGTGTGTGTGTGTGTGTGTGTGTGTGTGTGTGTGTGAGTGTGTGTGTGTGTGTGAGTGTGATTGTGTGATTGTGTGTGTGTGAGTGTGTGTGTGAGTGTGATTGTGTGAGTGTGTGTGAGAGTGTGTGTGTGTGAGAGTGTGTGAGCGTGTGAGGGAGAGTGTGTGTGTGTGTGTAAGTGCACAGCGTGGCGCAGAGTGTGTAACCGCCACTGCAGGCTTTTATTCCCCACATACAGTAGCGGTTTATATTAACCTGTTCATGGCCATTACATTACATTAATTTAGGGGAACCCTTATCCAGAACGTAACATGTTTGAAGATTGTTTTTTATTCGCTTATTTTTAACAAAAAGAACAAATAGGATCCCTCCTGTGTTTTTCTGTAGAGCAGGTAAAGGCCCTGTCACACTATAGCGTTTCGTACTAGCGTATGCCAGCGTATTAAAAATATCACTCATACGCTGATATACGCTGATATACGCTGACATACGCTAGGGGTACGTTAGGCATAGGTTGTATACGTTTCAAGCACGGTCGCATTCGGTGGCATACGCTGGCATACGGCGAGGCACCAAAAGTTTTTTAAGCATGCTCAAAAATTTTGTGCGTGTTCGGACGTATGGTTTATACGCTACACATACGCTAGGCATACGCTGAATACGCTAGAATTAAGCTAGAGGTACGTTACTCATAGGTCGAGTACGCTGGTCATACGCTGACATACGTTGACATGAAGGTGTACCGTACAGCTAGCGTATTGATAGCGCATTGATAGCGCATGAGTAACGTACTTCTAACGTATGTCTGACGTATCTGCAACGTATATACATTACATTACATTACATTAGACATATAGACATCTTGGCGTATGCCTGACGATTGAAAGAAGCAGAGGAACCTCTGAAGCACTGGGCCAACTCAGGTGCAGGTGCAGTTCCATGGCAAGACAGGATGATTTAGAACAATTGTATAGTTTAAAGTCAAGTGTAAAATGCAGTTTATTATTCTATGGGTCAGGGGTACTTATAAATTACACATCATTTGATGTATTATAAAAGTATGAAAAACACCAGAAGTTTAAAAAACGTTTATTCATATGATCAACTGATCATTAATAATGCCACATGATAATAATGGTAATAATGGTACATAGTAGGGATGCAAATATTAAGGAATTCCCTTAATCGATAGTTGTTAACCTTAACAAAAAATCGTCGATTAATTGATAACATAAAAGCTAAATATAGCTTATGATAGACAGAATACAAAATGCATGTTATATTCATCAATCAAAGATTTATTGTAACATTTGAGAAACAGGCATTATTGTAGCATAACAAAAATAGAATAGGAAGGCGTGTATAGGCTACTTTAACAGAAAAGAAATTGCGCTCCGTCTCATCTGTAGCAAGCGAAACCGTTGCTCCGCTAGGCACTTGCAGCATGAACATAATCGCTCTTGAAATTGAAAGGCGACAGTTAAACTAGTAGACCTAGCATAGAACAGTCAACTTAAAACATAGGCTATTATGTTTTGAATAGGCTCCTCATATGCATACTAGATAGACCTACTTATTTTTATTCAAGAACATTTAAGCATATCTACGTGGTCTGGAGTGAGTCGTGTGCCCAGCCTGTTTTATTAGCTCTCGAAATCCCTCACCGTCATCATGTCCTTTTCAACCATGTTGCATACCCTCTGAGTAATAGCCTACAGTCATTAAAGAGTCAATACTTCTTTCCTGGTTGTGGTGGTGTGTTGCGTTCCCCATCCTGAGAACCGAGAATGTGGAAAGGCCGATGGTTATATTGGCACTTTGTCACGTGATAGCGGTACGCTGGACACGCGCAGTTCATACTCTACTCATACGCTAGCCATACGTACATTACGCTAGCCATACGCTGGCGATACGCTACTCATACGCTACTCATAGGTTCAATACGGTAAGTATCCGAAAAATTCTTTATTTTCAACGGCTTTTTGCGCGTATGAATTTTTTTTCATGAATTTACATCCGCAACTCATACGTTTCTCTCATACGCAATAGTGTGACAGGGCCTTAAGCAGTAAGTTGTTCCATTCCCAAGTTATTCAGGTTATTTTATCCTGGCCCAATTAGACCACAGTCACATGTTTCATACAGGGAAACTGTGATTCGTGGGCTTATCAATAAATTTTGCCTAAATGTCAGAACACATAAGTGATTGGGTGGATTAATTACTTAGCGGAAGTTAACGGATCAGATTGTCCTCGCTCTGCCGTGGAGCATGTGCTGCTGTGGTTCTCCTGCTGGCCAAACAGAAACTTACCCCGGGTGCACAGGTGTACAATCTGGGTTCACAAAGTAAATGTCCTCCCCAGTATTTTGTTCCAATCACCTGGATTTGTTCATTGGCACAATTCTCAACCAGGAGGTAAAACTATTTGTGAAATCAGCCGGCTGAATACAAACACAGCAGGAATTTTACTTTCTGACCCATGGACTCTCCACCTCTGCCCGAGCGTTCCTCCCCAAGACGTTCTCGTCTGGTCTGTTTGCTCAGAACGTCACACGTCTTCATGTTTCCGGCCTCACTAAGGAGCTTTTTACTCCAGTTACTGAGGAGATGTGATCAGTCGTCTTATGTTCTTGTTCCTCTGCTGCCCTCATCTGGACGTTGTTGGTAATTCAGGTGTCGGTAACACTGCAACGCCTTGACTGAAAGTGTTACTTGTTTTCTCTGTTTTGTTGCATACAGAAGCTGCGAAATTCATAAAAATTGTAAATGTAAATTTGTGAAAACTACTTGTTTCAATAAAGTTACTATAGACAATGTGTTACAAATTTACACTTACATTTATTGTCTAATATACGTTCATGTAAGTAATGTATTAAAATACTTAAAATAAATAATTAAAAGAAAATGCATGTATTTTGCTGTTGGTGTCTGACGTATAATTCTTCCATTGTTTCACACCTGTGAACGCCATTTTTTCCCTCCCTTAACTTTTAGATACGCCAAGAGGCTGGAACTTCATACACACCTTATCCTGGGTGCTGAACCTATTCGGCATCTTCTTTATCCTGGCGGCGCATGAGCACTACACGATAGATGTGTTCATCGCGTTTTACATCACCACGCGGATCTTTATGTACTACCACACGCTAGCGAACACGCGGGCGTACCAGCAGAGCCGACGAGCGCGCGTCTGGTTCCCCATGTTCTCCTTCTTCGAGCGCAATGTCCACGGGCCTGTCCCAAATGAATACTGCTGGCCCTTCGACAAGCCTGCTGTCATGAAAATGCTGATTGGCTAAGCCCGCCATCATGAAAATTCTGTCGCAGTAACAGTCTTTGAGATTGCAACGTTACGCTCAAATGGTGACCCAATAACAAGGAGCAGGCATTGGATATCTGCTTTGTGATTGGTTGTGAAGTTGGATATCTGCTTTGTGATTGGTAGTGAAGTTGGAGCTCTGCTTTGTGATTTGTTGTGAAGTTGGAGCTCTGCTTTGTGATTGGTTGTGAAGTTGGAGCTCTGCTTTGTGATTGGTTGTGAAGTTGGAGCTCTGCTTTGTGATTGGTTGTGAAGTTGGAGCTCTGCTTTGTGATTTGTTGTGAAGTTGGAGCTCTGCTTTGTGATTGGTTGTGAAGTTGGAGCTCTGCTTTGTGATTGGTTGTGAAGTTGGAGCTCTGCTTTGTGATTGGTTGTGAAGTTGGAGCTCTGCTTTGTGATTGGTTGTGAAGTTGGAGCTCTGCTTTGTGATTGGTTGTGAAGTTGGATCTCTGCTTTGTGATTGGTAGTGAAGTTGGATCTCTGCTTTGTGATTGGTAGTGAAGTTGGATCTCTGCTTTGTGATTGGTAGTGAAGTTGGATCTCTGCTTTGTGATTGGTAGTGAAGTTGGAGCTCTGCTTTGTGATTGGTAGTGAAGTTGGAGCTCTGCTTTGTGATTGGTAGTGAAGTTGGATCTCTGCACTTTGACTTCATGTGTGGAAAAAGATGACAAAACAACACTGTTCTTCCTATCCATTCATTTCCTTTAAAAGGCTGATGAGAGAATAAAAATAAAGCGGTAATGGGTGTGGGGGGTGGGGGGCGGTATCATTGTAGGATTAGGTGAAAGACTGAATAGAGGGGGGGTCCTGGTATTGGAATGCAAGGAGTTAAGTCACACGCAGGTTCTCCCACGTTACTTTGATTACTGCTCATTTAAAAGGGAAATGCTGATGCATAAATGGACATAAGGATTCTTCTTCTTGTTTTGTCTTGTGACATTTCAACGGATTGTTTTTTGGTCCAAGTCATTTTTAGACTTGGATTATTGCCAAAATATGGAATGAAATGAATATTTTGTCTTAAGATATTTAGTTTTCCAGTAAGCATTCAGTATTGTGGATGTGTGTGCGCGTGTGTGTGCGCGTGTGTGTGCGTGTGTGTACATATTGTATTTACACTAAATCTGTCATTTAAGACTGGCCTACTTCAGGGGTTGTGCTAATGTAGGAAATGAAATGCTGATGTATAATTCAATTTAAGAGAAAGCTATGGGCACATTTGATCTCTTAAATAAAGAATGTAATATAAGTTTCTGTAGCTTACCACAAAGAAAAGATGGTTATTTGCATCACTTAAAATCACAGTTTAACTTTGTAATAGGAAATTTATATTATAATTTGACATAGAAAATAATTGTATTTATTTTTTTCCAGTTTTATTATTTTTATATAATGATGTTTTTTATTTGGTCGTGTCCAATTTAAATTTGAAATGTGAATTGTGTTATGTAATGGTTAGGTAATGTTATAACCTACTGTGCTGGAACAGCAATAAAACATTACAACAGTGCACTGCAAATATATTTATTCTTTATCAATAACCCATCACATTCAGGCTGGGTTCTACTTGGATCGTTGGTAAGATGATGTTGCTGTTAACTCCAAAAAGCAGCGAGAGCATTTCATCTAAACTTGGTCATTATTCCAATCACAATATAAAATAAAATCTACCCAGTTGGCTGCTGTAGGTTTTGTGTATAGTTGATGTACAGGGTGTATAAGCGACAGCTGTAGGTTTTGTGTATAGTTGATGTACAGGGTGTATAAGCTGCTGTAGGTTTTGTGTATAGGTGATGTACAGGGTGTATAAGCGACTGCTGTAGGTTTTGTGTATAGTTGATGTACAGGGTGTATAAGCGACTGCTGTAGGTTTTGTGTATAGTTGATGTACAGGGTGTATAGGCGACTGCTGTAGGTTTTGTGTATAGTTGATGTACAGGGTGTATAAGCGACTGCTGTAGGTTTTGTGTATAGTTGATGTACAGGGTGTATAAGTGACTGCTGTAGGTGTTGTGTATAGTTGATGTACAGGGTGTATAA
Source organism: Ilyophis sp. 1 JC-2022 (assembly GCA_022702515.1). NCBI lineage: Eukaryota > Metazoa > Chordata > Actinopteri > Anguilliformes > Synaphobranchidae > Ilyophis > Ilyophis sp. 1 JC-2022. Next base: position 111,987,941 of record CM040396.1, read on the forward strand.
GCGACTGCTGTAGGTTTTGTGTATAGGTGATGTACAGGGTGTATAAGCGACTGCTGTAGGTTTTGTGTATAGTTGATGTACAGGGTGTATAAGCGACTGCTGTAGGTTTTGTGTATAGGTGATGTACAGGGTGTATAAGCGACTGCTGTAGGTTTTGTGTATAGTTGATGTACAGGGTGTATAAGCGACTGCTGTAGGTTTTGTGTATAGTTGATGTACAGGGTGTATAAGCGACTGCTGTAGGTTTTGTGTATAGTTGATGTACAGGGTGTATAAGCGTCTGCTGTAGGTTTTGTGTATAGTTGATGTACAGGGTGTATAAGCGACTGCTGTAGGTTTTGTGTATAGTTGATGTACAGGGTGTATAAGCGACTGCTGTAGGTTTTGTGTATAGTTGATGTACAGGGTGTATAAGCGACTGCTGTAGGTTTTGTGTATAGTTGATGTACAGGGTGTATAAGTGACTGCTGTAGGTTTTGTGTATAGTTGATGTACAGGGTGTATAAGCGACTGCTGTAGGTTTTGTGTATAGTTGATGTACAGGGTGTATAAGTGACTGCTGTAGGTTTTGTGTATAGTTGATGTACAGGGTGTATAAGCGGCTGCTGTAGGTTTTGTGTATAGTTGATGTACAGGGTGTATAAGTGACTGCTGTAGGGTTTGTGTATAGTTGATGTACAGGGTGTATAAGCGACTGCTGTAGGTTTTGTGTATAGTTGATGTACAGGGTGTATAAGTGACTGCTGTAGGTTTTGTGTATAGTTGATGTACAGGGTGTATAAGCGACTGCTGTAGGGTTTGTGTATAGTTGATGTACAGGGTGTATAAGTGACTGCTGTAGGTTTTGTGTATAGTTGATGTACAGGGTGTATAAGCGACTGCTGTAGGTTTTGTGTATAGTTGATGTACAGGGTGTATAAGTGACTGCTGTAGGTTTTGTGTATAGTTGATGTACAGGGTGTATAAGCGACTGCTGTAGGTTTTGTGTATAGTTGATGTACAGGGTGTATAAGCGACTGCTGTAGGTTTTGTGTATAGTTGATGTACAGGGTGTATAAGAGAATGCTGTAGGGTTTTGTGTATAGTTGATGTACAGGGTGTATAAGCGGCTGCTGTAGGTTTTGTGTATAGTTGATGTACAGGGTGTATAAGCGACTGCTGTAGGTTTTGTGTATAGTTGATGTACAGGGTGTATAAGCGACTGCTGTAGGTTTTGTGTATAGTTGATGTACAGGGTGTATAAGCGACTGCTGTAGGTTTTGTGTATAGTTGATGTACAGGGTGTATAAGCGACTGCTGTAGGTTTTGTGTATAGGTGATGTACAGGGTGTATAAGTGACTGCTGTAGGTTTTGTGTATAGGTGATGTACAGGGTGTATAAGCGACTGCTGTAGGTTTTGTGTATGGTTGATGTACAGGGTGTATAAGCGACTGCTGTAGGCTTTGTGTATAGGTGATGTACAGGGTGTATAAGTGACTGCTGTAGGTTTTGTGTATAGTTGATGTACAGGGTGTATAAGCGACTGCTGTAGGTTTTGTGTATAGGTGATGTACAGGGTGTATAAGTGACTGCTGTAGGTTTTGTGTATGGTTGATGTACAGGGTGTATAAGCGACTGCTGTAGGTTTTGTGTATAGTTGATGTACAGGGTGTATAAGTGACTGCTGTAGGTTTTGTGTATAGGTGATGTACAGGGTGTATAAGTGACTGCTGTAGGTTTTGTGTATAGTTGATGTACAGGGTGTATAAGCGGCTGCTGTAGGTTTTGTGTATAGTTGATGTACAGGGTGTATAAGCGACTGCTGTAGGTTTTGTGTATAGTTGATGTACAGGGTGTATAAGTGACTGCTGTAGGTTTTGTGTATAGTTGATGTACAGGGTGTATAAGCGACTGCTGTAGGGTTTGTGTATAGTTGATGTACAGGGTGTATAAGCGACTGCTGTAGGTTTTGTGTATAGTTGATGTACAGGGTGTATAAGCGACTGCTGTAGGTTTTGTGTATAGTTGATGTACAGGGTGTATAAGCGACTGCTGTAGGTTTTGTGTATAGGTGATGTACAGGGTGTATAAGTGACTGCTGTAGGTTTTGTGTATAGTTGATGTACAGGGTGTATAAGTGACTGCTGTAGGTTTTGTGTATAGGTGATGTACAGGGTGTATAAGCGACTGCTGTAGGTTTTGTGTATGGTTGATGTACAGGGTGTATAAGCGACTGCTGTAGGTTTTGTGTATAGGTGATGTACAGGGTGTATAAGCGACTGCTGTAGGTTTTGTGTATAGTTGTTGTACAGGGTGTATAAGTGACTGCTGTAGGTTTTGTGTATAGTTGATGTACAGGGTGTATAAGCGACTGCTGTAGGTTTTGTGTATAGTTGATGCACAGGGTGTATAAGCGACTGCTGTAGGTTTTGTGTATGGTTGATGTACAGGGTGTATAAGCGACTGCTGTAGGTTTTGTGTATAGTTGATGTACAGGGTGTATAAGCGACTGCTGTAGGTTTTGTGTATAGTTGATGTACAGGGTGTATAAGCGACTGCTGTAGGTTTTGTGTATAGTTGATGTACAGGGTGTTTAAGCGACTGCTGTAGGTTTTGTGTATAGGTGATGTACAGGGTGTATAAGCGACTGCTGTAGGTTTTGTGTATAGTTGATGTACAGGGTGTATAAGCGACTGCTGTAGGTTTTGTGTATAGTTGATGTACAGGGTGTATAAGCGACTGCTGTAGGTTTTGTGTATAGTTGATGTACAGGGTGTATAAGCGACTGCTGTAGGTTTTGTGTATAGTTGATGTACAGGGTGTATAAGCGACTGCTGTAGGGTTTGTGTATAGGTGATGTACAGGGTGTATAAGCGACTGCTGTAGGTTTTGTGTATAGGTGATGTACAGGGTGTATAAGTGACTGCTGTAGGTTTTGTGTATAGTTGATGTACAGGGTGTATAAGCGACTGCTGTAGGTTTTGTGTATAGTTGATGTACAGGGTGTATAAGCGGCTGCTGTAGGGTTTGTGTATAGTTGATGTACAGGGTGTATAAGCGACTGCTGTAGGTGTTGTGTATAGTTGATGTACAGGGTGTATAAGCGACTGCTGTAGGTTTTGTGTATAGTTGATGTACAGGGTGTATAAGCGACTGCTGTAGGTTTTGTGTATAGTTGATGTACAGGGTGTATAAGCGACTGCTGTAGGTTTTGTGTATAGTTGATGTACAGGGTGTATAAGTGACTGCTGTAGGTTTTGTGTATAGTTGATGTACAGGGTGTATAAGCGACTGCTGTAGGTTTTGTGTATAGTTGATGTACAGGGTGTATAAGCGACTGCTGTAGGTTTTGTGTATAGTTGATGTACAGGGTGTATAAGCGGCTGCTGTAGGTTTTGTGTATAGTTGATGTACAGGGTGTATAAGCGACTGCTGTAGGTTTTGTGTATAGTTGATGTACAAGGTGTATAAGCGGCTGCTGTAGGTTTTGTGTATAGTTGATGTACAGGGTGTATAAGCGACTGCTGAAGGTTTTGTGTATAGTTGATGTACAGGGTGTATAAGCGACTGCTGTAGGTTTTGTGTATAGTTGATGTACAGGGTGTATAAGCGACTGCTGTAGGTTTTGTGTATAGTTGATGTACAGGGTGTATAAGCGACTGCTGTAGGTTTTGTGTATAGTTGATGTACAGGGTGTATAAGCGACTGCTGTAGATTTTGTGTATAGTTGATGTACAGGGTGTATAAGCGACTGCTGTAGGTTTTGTGTATAGTTGATGTACAGGGTGTATAAGCGACTGCTGTAGGTTTTGTGTATAGTTGATGTACAGGGTGTATAAGTGACTGCTGTAGGTTTTGTGTATAGGTGATGTACAGGGTGTATAGGCGACTGCTGTAGGTTTTGTGTATAGTTGATGTACAGGGTGTATAAGCGACTGCTGTAGGTTTTGTGTATAGGTGATGTACAGGGTGTATAGGCGACTGCTGTAGGTTTTGTGTATAGTTGATGTACAGGGTGTATAAGCAACTGCTGTAGGTTTTGTGTATAGTTGATGTACAGGGTGTATAAGCGACTGCTGTAGGTTTTGTGTGTAGTTGATGTACAGGGTGTATAAGCGACTGCTGTAGGTTTTGTGTATAGTTGATGTACAGGGTGTATAAGCGGCTGCTGTAGGTTTTGTGTATAGTTGATGTACAGGGTGTATAAGCGACTGCTGTAGGTTTTGTGTATAGTTGATGTACAGGGTGTATAAGCGGCTGCTGTAGGTTTTGTGTATAGTTGATGTACAGGGTGTATAAGCGACTGCTGTAGGTTTTGTGTATAGTTGATGTACAGGGTGTATAAGTGACTGCTGTAGGTTTTGTGTATAGTTGATGTACAGGGTGTATAAGCGACTGCTGTAGGTTTTGTGTATAGTTGATGTACAGGGTGTATAAGCGACTGCTGTAGGTTTTGTGTATAGTTGATGTACAGGGTGTATAAGCGACTGCTGTAGGTTTTGTGTATAGTTGATGTACAGGGTGTATAAGCGAATGCTGTAGGTTTTGTGTATAGTTGATGTACAGGGTGTATAAGCGACTGCTGTAGGTTTTGTGTATAGTTGATGTACAGGGTGTATAAGCGACTGCTGTAGGTTTTGTGTATAGTTGATGTACAGGGTGTATAAGCGACTGCTGTAGGTTTTGTGTATAGTTGATGTACAGGGTGTATAAGCGAATGCTGTAGGTTTTGTGTATAGTTGATGTACAGGGTGTATAAGCGACTGCTGTAGGTTTTGTGTATAGTTGATGTACAGGGTGTATAAGCGACTGCTGTAGGTTTTGTGTATAGTTGATGTACAGGGTGTATAAGTGACTGCTGTAGGTTTTGTGTATAGTTGATGTACAGGGTGTATAAGCGACTGCTGTAGGTTTTGTGTATAGTTGATGTACAGGGTGTATAAGCGACTGCTGTAGGTTTTGTGTATAGTTGATGTACAGGGTGTATAAGCGACTGCTGTAGGTTTTGTGTATAGTTGATGTACAGGGTGTATAAGCGACTGCTGTAGGTTTTGTGTATAGTTGATGTACAGGGTGTATAAGCGACTGCTGTAGGTTTTGTGTATAGTTGATGTACAGGGTGTATAAGCTGCTGTAGGTTTTGTGTATAGTTGATGTACAGGGTGTATAAGTGACTGCTGTAGGTTTTGTGTATAGGTGATGTACAGGGTGTATAAGTGACTGCTGTAGGTTTTGTGTATAGTTGATGTACAGGGTGTATAAGCGACTGCTGTAGGTTTTGTTTATAGTTGATGTACAGGGTGTATAAGTGACTGCTGTAGGTTTTGTGTATAGTTGATGTACAGGGTGTATAAGAGACTGCTGTAGGTTTTGTGTATAGGTGATGTACAGGGTGTATAAGCGACTGCTGTAGGTTTTGTGTATAGTTGATGTACAGGGTGTATAAGCGACTGCTGTAGGTTTTGTGTATAGTTGATGTACAGGGTGTATAAGCGACTGCTGTAGGGTTTGTGTATAGTTGATGTACAGGGTGTATAAGCGACTGCTGTAGGTTTTGTGTATAGTTGATGTACAGGGTGTATAAGCGGCTGCTGTAGGTTTTGTGTATAGTTGTTGTACAGGGTGTATAAGCGACTGATGTAGGTTTTGTGTATAGTTGATGTACAGGGTGTATAGGCGACTGCTGTAGGTTTTGTGTATAGTTGATGTACAGGGTGTATAAGCGACTGCTGTAGGTTTTGTGTATAGTTGATGTACAGGGTGTATAAGCGACTGCTGTAGGTTTTGTGTATAGTTGATGTACAGGGTGTATAAGCGACTGCTGTAGGTTTTGTGTATAGTTGATGTACAGGGTGTATAAGCGACTGCTGTAGGTTTTGTGTATAGTTGATGTACAGGGTGTATAAGTGACTGCTGTAGGTTTTGTGTATAGTTGATGTACAGGGTGTATAAGTGACTGCTGTAGGTTTTGTGTATAGTTGATGTACAGGGTGTATAAGTGACTGCTGTAGGTTTTGTGTATAGTTGATGTACAGGGTGTATAAGTGACTGCTGTAGGTTTTGTGTATAGTTGATGTACAGGGTGTATAAGCGACTGCTGTAGGTTTTGTGTATAGTTGATGTACAGGGTGTATAGGCGACTGCTGTAGGTTTTGTGTATAGTTGATGTACAGGGTGTATAGGCGACTGCTGTAGGTTTTGTGTATAGTTGATGTACAGGGTGTATAGGCGACTGCTGTAGGTTTTGTGTATAGTTGATGTACAGGGTGTATAGGCGACTGCTGTAGGTTTTGTGTATAGTTGATGTACAGGGTGTATAAGCGACTGCTGTAGGTTTTGTGTATAGTTGATGTACAGGGTGTATAAGTGACTGCTGTAGGTGTTGTGTATAGTTGATGTACAGGGTGTATAAGCGACTGCTGTAGGTTTTGTGTATAGTTGATGTACAGGGTGTATAAGTGACTGCTGTAGGTTTTGTGTATAGTTGATGTACAGGGTGTATAGGCGACTGCTGTAGGTTTTGTGTATAGTTGATGTACAGGGTGTATAAGCGACTGCTGTAGGTTTTGTGTATAGTTGATGTACAGGGTGTATAAGTGACTGCTGTAGGTGTTGTGTATAGTTGATGTACAGGGTGTATAAGCGACTGCTGTAGGTTTTGTGTATAGTTGATGTACAGGGTGTATAAGCGACTGCTGTAGGTTTTGTGTATAGTTGATGTACAGGGTGTATAAGTGACTGCTGTAGGTTTTGTGTATAGGTGATGTACAGGGTGTATAAGCGGCTGCTGTAGGTTTTGTGTATAGGTGATGTACAGGGTGTATAAGCGGCTGCTGTAGGTTTTGTGTATAGTTGATGTACAGGGTGTATAAGCGACTGCTGTAGGTTTTGTGTATAGTTGATGTACAGGGTGTATAAGCGACTGCTGTAGGTTTTGTGTATAGTTGATGTACAGGGTGTATAAGCGACTGCTGTAGGTTTTGTGTATAGTTGATGTACAGGGTGTATAAGTGACTGCTGTAGGTTTTGTGTATAGTTGATGTACAGGGTGTATAAGTGACTGCTGTAGGTTTTGTGTATAGGTGATGTACAGGGTGTATAGGCGACTGCTGTAGGTTTTGTGTATAGTTGATGTACAGGGTGTATAAGCGAATGCTGTAGGTTTTGTGTATAGTTGATGTACAGGGTGTATAAGTGACTGCTGTAGGTTTTGTGTATAGTTGATGTACAGGGTGTATAAGAGACTGCTGTAGGTTTTGTGTATAGGTGATGTACAGGGTGTATAAGCGAATGCTGTAGGTTTTGTGTATAGTTGATGTACAGGGTGTATAAGTGACTGCTGTAGGTTTTGTGTATAGTTGATGTACAGGGTGTATAAGTGACTGCTGTAGGTTTTGTGTATAGTTGATGTGCAGGGTGTATAAGCGACTGCTGTAGGTTTTGTGTATAGTTGATGTACAGGGTGTATAAGTGACTGCTGTAGGTTTTGTGTATAGGTGATGTACAGGGTGTATAGGCGACTGCTGTAGGTTTTGTGTATAGTTGATGTACAGGGTGTATAAGTGACTGCTGTAGGTTTTGTGTATAGGTGATGTACAGGGTGTATAGGCGACTGCTGTAGGTTTTGTGTATAGTTGATGTACAGGGTGTATAAGCGACTGCTGTAGGTTTTGTGTATAGTTGATGTACAGGGTGTATAAGCGACTGCTGTAGGTTTTGTGTATAGTTGATGTACAGGGTGTATAAGCGAATGCTGTAGGTTTTGTGTATAGTTGATGTACAGGGTGTATAAGAGACTGCTGTAGGTTTTGTGTATAGTTGATGTACAGGGTGTATAAGCGACTGCTGTAGGTTTTGTGTATAGTTGATGTACAGGGTGTATAAGTGACTGCTGTAGGTTTTGTGTATAGGTGATGTACAGGGTGTATAGGCGACTGCTGTAGGTTTTGTGTATAGTTGATGTACAGGGTGTATAAGCGACTGCTGTAGGTTTTGTGTATAGGTGATGTACAGGGTGTATAGGCGACTGCTGTAGGTTTTGTGTATAGTTGATGTACAGGGTGTATAAGCGACTGCTGTAGGTTTTGTGTATAGTTGATGTACAGGGTGTATAAGCGACTGCTGTAGGTTTTGTGTATAGTTGATGTACAGGGTGTATAAGCGAATGCTGTAGGTTTTGTGTATAGTTGATGTACAGGGTGTATAAGCGAATGCTGTAGGTTTTGTGTATAGTTGATGTACAGGGTGTATAAGCGACTGCTGTAGGTTTTGTGTATAGGTGATGTACAGGGTGTATAAGCGAATGCTGTAGGTTTTCTGTATAGTTGATGTACAGGGTGTATAAGCGAATGCTGTAGGTTTTGTGTATAGTTGATGTACAGGGTGTATAAGCGACTGCTGTAGGTTTTGTGTATAGTTGATGTACAGGGTGTATAGGCGACTGCTGTAGGTTTTGTGTATAGTTGATGTACAGGGTGTATAAGCGACTGCTGTAGGTTTTGTGTATAGTTGATGTACAGGGTGTATAAGCGACTGCTGTAGGTTTTGTGTATAGTTGATGTACAGGGTGTATAAGCGACTGCTGTAGGTTTTGTGTATAGTTGATGTACAGGGTGTATAAGCGAATGCTGTAGGTTTTGTGTATAGTTGATGTACAGGGTGTATAAGCGAATGCATGTTAGACTATAGGGGGTCAGATCACCAGGGGGCTAGCTGGTGGGCTAGCTCTCATAAAGGGCCATGCCAGAATACACTAAATGAGTGTTTCTTAAACCTGGTCCCGGGGCCCACTGTGTATGCTGGTTTTTATTTTAATCATAGTCACAAGCGCAGTATTGCAATCAGCTGATAATTGTTCTTAATTAGACGCTATTTGTTCTTAATTAGAATTGTTATGTCTATTGATTTACCTTCTTAAAGCCACATTATGCTATAAATATCCCATATTCACAGCCCAGGAATTTCGATCAGGTCAGACCAACTTATGCTTTCATTTAAATTACACTGGAACAGTATGGCCAACTTATGCTTTAATTTAAATTACACTGGAACAGTATGGCCAACTTATGCTTTAATTTAAATTACACTGGAACAGTATGGCCAACTTATGCTTTCATTTAAATTACACTGGAACAGTATGGCCAACTTATGCTTTCATTTAAGTTACACTGGAACAATATGGAACACATGGTTGGCTAAATGACTTGAAGTCATCAAGGGTCTGAGGTATCAAACAAGCCTCAAACCATCACTCTGCTGCCAGAAATACAGTAGATATGGATGGATCACTTTAAAGGTTGTTTCTCCTGACAGATTTTCCTATTGAACTCTATGGAAAAATAAGTCAGGAGAAGAAACCATTTAAGCGTGATGTATTCCGCTATTGCTGTGGGAAAAGGTAAAACGCTGATTTTGTACTCTTATCTGAGTTCAATTAAGGGTTGGAAAGGAAGATGCAGATGATGTGAGAACATGATCATTTATTAATGACAATAATCACTGGTTACGACTGTGAGAGCAAATATGAATGCATTCAAAACCTATAGCTAAACACAGGATAACATGCTGCTAAGACAAAAAAACACGAACAGGTTCACCAACAAAGTATATAACACACTGATTCCGTACGGTGTGACTATGGTACCAGGAGACCTGTTAAGCAGATTCTCCTTGAATGTCCCCTTTGTTTGTCCAAATAATGTCTGGCAGAAAGAACCCCTCACCACCAGGAGACCCCCTCCAGGAAGATAAACTGCAGAGTCTACTCCCCCCGATCTAGTGATAGTAATAAGATTATTTTTACGACGGCGCGTGATCTCATGATCTTCCCTATCATTTATCTAGATACCAGGTGAGGTCCCGGTGATGGCCACTCTATGTTCCAGATACTTATGTGGACAAGCGCATCCCTGATAACCTATACAATCCTTCTTTATTTCACATTCTTTATTATACATATCTTATGTATTTTGCCCTCTCCTATACTTTCACATACCCCACACTTCACATACCCCACACTTCCATTGCCATTAATCCCGGTTCACCACATTTATCATATTATCCACAATTATTTACATGCACATACATATGATGCAATATACATATACAGCTTTGTTTCAGTCCAGAATATGTTCCAAGAACATAGGGTGTTTGTTCACAGGCCTGGGTTCCCGGTGTCATTCGGAGGAACAAACATCGCAAAACTGCTCCATATCCTGCAGAATGCCGTTTCTAATGTCCAGTTGTCGGGTCAATTCCAGCTGTCGTTTATGACCTTGTGCTTTTTATGGCTCAAAGTTGCAGAGCAGTGGAGTTGGAAGTCCCGTGGGAAGAGATATATTTAAATATATCTAATGTTACCCTGAGCTCAGGACAGGACTTAATTAGATTTTGCGAGGAGCTTGTACAGTAGCCTAACTTGGTTATCCTTCAATTGCCACCAGAAATATATGTGTGTGTGTGTGTGTGTGTGTGTGTGTGTGTGTGTGTGTGTGTGTGTGTGTGTTAAAACGGTCTCTGGTGATAGATCTTTTGCCTCCTATCTGTGCATGCATATTCAGTGTGCAAAAATACTCCTTAACTTTATTTTGGTGGTCTCGGACAAAAAACATATTGAACTGAATAGATTAGATTCAACTACTATTACGTCGTAATAAACCTACATGTAGTTCAACCTTTTCATACTGATATCTGTAGGCTATCCGTCAGCTAGTCATCATCACGTGTTCAAGAAGACCAACCAGTCTTCTCCGATGAGTAAAACAACAACTACCTTTGTATTGTGTCAAGTATAATCACGCATTGATTATTATTATATGTATTGTGGATATAACTGGGTTTAATATATGACTGTTAACTTTAGTTTGGTAGAAAAAGGCAGGGGTTTCTAAATTATAGCACAAGCGGAAATTGAGAGGTACAGTGCACTGGAAGCCATATTAGTTGCTGTAACTTTGGCAATAGAAGCAAGTCCGTACAATATCATAGAAGTCAGTGCATTGCCCACTTTTTTTGGGGTGTCTATCTCTCTGAGTGCCAATTTAGTTTTGATTTGTAAATTATCTTCTTTTAACAGTAGGGTTGTGGGAGATATGGCAGGACATGGAGGAGGTGAAAATAGGTTTTTGGGATTTTGGGGTATCAGAGGAAACGGCCAGTTCTCAGACTGGTGAAGACTGCTCACATTCATCAGAAAACACATTTGTCGGGGGACCACAATAATAAGTGATCAGTGGCGTTGCCACTGCTGGATACACACATTTCACTGTTAACCACAGCAGGAGCTTTATTGATGCAAACAGTGGGGGACATACACAAAATATAGAGAGGGCTAAGGGGATTTATAAAAATCAGGCCACAGAGAAAATGGGAGTGACGTCCTTTTGAATGTCTTAATAAATTGTGTTCCACATGTATAATGAATAAAACATTTGTAAGACTGAAAATGGATTATCATTCATAAACCCTTGGAGCTGGTGGCGACTTCTTTGAGGGTGCAATAAAACAATTCATCAGGTGGCCTGAGAACCTTTTTCCTCTGATCTCGCATGGCCTCGTAAACGACAGCTGGAATTGACCTCACAACTGGACATTAGGCAGGCAGTTTCACAATGTTTGTTCACAGGCCGTAAAAGACATGTGAACAAGCACCCAAGGCTCTTGGAATGGACTGAAACAAAGCTGTATATATATCTTGCATCATATGTATGTGCATGTAAATTAGTCATTGTAATGGTGGAAGTATAAAGTAATTGTGGATAATATGATAAATGTGGTGAACCTGGATAATACTAATTTAAGTGTGTGGTATGTGAAAGTATAGTAGGGGGAGAAATAAAGAATGTGAAAGGAGGATTGTATAGGTTATCAGGGATGCGCTTGTCCATATAAGTATCTGGAACCTAGAGTGGCCATCACCGGGACCTCACCTTATATCTAGATAAATGATAGGGAAGATCATAAGATCACGCGCCGTCGTTCAAAAAATCTTATTACTATCACTAGATTGGGGGGAGTAGACTATGCAGTTTATCTTCCTGGAGGGGGGGGGTTCCGAGTGGTGAGGAGTGACATCTCTTCCTGCCAGACGTTATTTGGACAAACAAAGGGAACTGTGGAATGTGGAAGGCCTGCTCAGGACTGCATTTAAGGGAAGCCCAAAGAGATATTCAAGGAGAATCTGCTTAACAGGTCTCCTGGTGCTGTAGTGGCACCATAGTTATTTCCGTATAGGTGAAACTGCTTAACAGTTCTCCTGGTACCATAGTCACACTGTACGGAATCATTTGGTTATATAATTTGTTAGTGAACTTGTTCATATTTCTTTGTCTTAGCAGCATGTTATCCTGTGTTTAGCTATAGGTATTGAATGTGTTCGTGTTTGCTCTCACAGTCTTAACCAGTGATTATTGTCATTATTAAATTACCATGTTTCACATCAACTGCATCTTTCTTTTAAACCCTTTTTCCAGCTTCAATTGCCTGTATGATCTGAGCTCCAGTGTTCCGAGCACTGTGGTGTGTGTCTCAGAGTCAGAACTCCTGCGTCTCACTCAGGGCTAATTCTACGCTAATGACCTCCCTGCCTGTTATAAAAAAAAAAAATATTTAACTTGCGTGGTCTCCATGACTCTCATCCATCTTATACCCTTTTCAGCCTAAATTATGACTGAAGACTCAGGGGGACAATTCTGACCAAGGACCAACTGATCAGTGGCCTGGTACAGCAAGTGGCGTTCTCAAGTTGGGAAAGGCAGTCAAGTTCTGCCCGCAAAACAGGGTTGGTAGTGTATGGTTCTGGTGATTTGATGTGAAGAGAACCCATGGGCGTTCTACGCTGGTTCTTGTTAAATTCGCCTTAAGGAGCCCTTTAAATGCACTCTGGGCTCGCAACTATCTATGATAAATATAATGCATGTATTGTGTTGGCTAGACCCCCAACCTCTGCGTTCTCAAACGAACTGAGCTTCAGCAATAATGCTGATTCCGGCACGCATATATTGAGTAATGGGGGTACCTAAGGATGAGTCGAGTGTAACCACTCCGAGCTCCACGCATAATTAAAACCAAATTCGAAAGTATAATTTTAAATGGAGTCAGATACACGAGTAAATAAAATAATAATATTTCAAAATAACATCTTTTCCCACAGCAATAGCGGAATACAGGCTCTGGGACTGTAGAAACCGGGCGCATTCCAGATTTCCAGTTTGAAACAATTAATTTCATTAAATGCTGTTAAATCTAAAATGAAAGATTTAGAGGCAGATTATTTACGTTGTCAATGTTTTTAATTTACCTGGTTATGAAACTGACTTCTGGAAATTGCTATTTTGCTTGTAATTTTGTTTCCTTTTATGTCTGTAACTATGTGTTTTTATTTAACAATGGCATATGTGGTACTGCTCTAAAATCCAGCAGGCCACGCTTTCATAGGAAAGCATATCTTTAAAAAACTGCATGACATCTTTGCAGAAATGGCTCATAGGATATTTTCATATTAAAACAGAAGTCTTGCTTCTGTAGTTACTTTTTTGGCACCATATTGGTGTTTTCCTTTGTTTTTAATTTGTGTCTTAAATATACATCTGTGAAACCATAAGGCTAAAGTGTAGTATACTTAAGCTGTACATCTGTGAAACCATAAGGCTAAAGTGTAGTATACTTAAGCTATACATCTGTGAAACCATAAGGCTAAAGTGTAGTATACTTGCTATAAATCTATATAAATCATGCCTGGGCATGTCATGTAGGAAATGTTGGGATTCACTAATATACCTACTTGGGTGCCCATTAAGTTAACTGAGGCATATTTATTAAATCTCATGGATGTATTTTTATGTACATTTTTCTTAGAACAAAAACATGTGTTAAAATGTCTGTCTGATGCCAATGAGCCAGTTAATGCTGTAAAATGAATCAAATGGCTTCATATTTGCCCCTTTCATTTAAAAGCTGAAAGTAGGGTCATTTTCTAGCACAGACTGGCTTACTGGTCTCTTTTTGTCCTTTTGTCTCCTTACTTTCTCTGTCTCTCTCTCTCTCTCTCTCTCTCTCTCTCTCTCTCTCTCTCTCTCTCTCTCTCTCTCTCTCTCTCTCTCTCTCTCTCTCTCTGTCTCTCTCTCTCTCTCTCTCTCTCTCTCTCTCTCTCTCTCTCTCTCTCTCTCTCTCTCTCTTTCTGTGTGCTCTCCCTTATTTCTCCTCACACTCTCTCTCTTCCCCCTCTCTCTATCTGTCTTGTTAAATATCCTTGTTTCTTAAAGAGAAGTGAACCTACATTCTCCAGAGAGTGTATGATTATTTGTTTTCAATCACCAAAACCTGATTATAATCATTACAATGTAAATTCAGACATGTGTTTTGTTGTGCAAAACTAAAAGTTTTTGTATATTTCAATGCTCGCAAAAACATAAAATAATACCATTAATAATGAATGACTGCTTCATTTAAACAGTTTTTTGTTTCTGTAAAATCAAACTATTACCTTCTCATGATTTCAAGCATCAAAAGGGGGGTAATAGATGGTATAGATAGAGGGTATAGATACAATGTGTGTACTGTATTAAAATGTAAAGACCAACTGATGAAGCGTATGCATGGCTACAGGCACGGCTCAATGATTTAGTTTCTGATTATAAAGGCAGACTTGCCATTCAAATTCCTCCCGTATGTTCAAAACGGGACCAGTTTGGAGACGTTACAGGTCTTTTTGGCTCAGATAACTCCATTTCTAACACCTATCAAATAACAAAACACTCTTTGCATGGTTGGCAAATCAGGTGGCCACTGGTTTCCAACACCTCACCAATAGTAATAAAAACATCATTAAGGCAATTAGGTCTGAAGCGCAGGCGCTTCTCACCATCAGCCATTCACTGCTCAATCAGACCCGTACCATCGAGCGTGACTTAGCCTGCAGAACGTATGCACAGGACTTGCGTGACTTAGCCTGCAGAACGTACGCACAGGACTTGTTTACTGCTGAACTATTGACAATGTTGTGTGCCGGATGTATTGGGTTCTTTGTTTTCTTTCCTTTGATTCACCCAGACCAAGTGTATCCAAATTCCACTACCATATGCTCTATTGGCGTAGTAGTGAAAAATCAGGTCCTTAAATTAGATCATTTAACAGGGTACATTACCATGAAAGGCACGGAAACCATATTCACCACTCGTACGTGTTGTCATGAGACCTCCAGTTATATCATTTTTACATGTAATACTTTACAATCTTTTTCCCACAATGACACCAAGCTCATTAGGGTTCAGTCCTTACACGGTCACGCAGATGCAATCCAGGTCTCCCACACGCAATGGTGCATCATCAGTGAGATGAACTCCTTCACATATGGTGGTCTGACCTGCCCAGCCACCCACACTTTCTGTCTGGAAGTGACGGAAGACTTTGCAATGGGTCAGATCAACATCCTGGGGAGAGTTCCACTGGAGGTGGACGCCTCACCGTGGTGGGAGGACACATTCTACGAGCAAGGAACACGGGCCCTGACTGACCTAATGGACTTGGTGTAACAGGTAATCCGGGAAACGAATTACCACATTGACCAGGCACAGGTGGAGGTGAATCTGGCCAAACGAACCGCAGAGATCTTGACCAGCTCCTCCACCAGTTCCGCCCAGGACGCCTACACCTGGTGGGACTGGGTGTTCTGAGGGTGCGTCATCGCCAGCGACCTCATCTTTACCTTCACTCTGATCCAGTGCTGTTATTTCAGACATCTTATTCGCTCCCTACACACCTCCACCCACGCTGCACTGGTTCTCAGCCCTCTCCAGCTGCCCCTAAGGCCGGCTATGGGACCATAGGCACCAGCAGGGTTCGCCCAGCCAGGGTGTATCCCAGTGACCCCTTGAGACTGTAGGACTGGAATTGAGATCCCAGGGCACCTGAACACACAACACCGGGGGGTAGAAGCCTGTAACGACTCTGGGATGCTATAAACCAGAACTTCGGTGCTGGAAAGTTTACTGGGACCATCTGGCCTGAGGTTTATGACGTCAAAGAATGTCCCAGGATCTCATGATTCTGGAAGAAACGCTTGGACTTTCATAAAAACCAGCATACGAACAGTGTCACAGTGCCACCATCTGACGTCACCAGGGCTGGCCAAATCTCTGTCCTTAAAATATTTCACACACAACACAACATGACTGTACAGATTGCTTTTGTCCTCAAAAAAGCCTAAAAACATACAGATGTGATTGATATTTTTGCTATATTGTACAATATACACTGGAACTAGTCCGGGCACTGGAACATACGTTATACACTCTTTTTTCGCAGGGATAATTGTTCAGTTTTTGAGTGTCACATTAGCATATACATCCAGTTAACGTATCTGACTTAACAGGGACAACTAGGGTGTAAATGTGATATTCTCAACTGGAATTCTGGGACCTTTGTGGCATTAATATCAATCACATCTGAAAAATTATGCAGAGATGGGATTCTCATGGCAACACAAACTTAGATCTACTCATGTTTGATATCGTTGTGATGGTCTCGGTGTGGGTGGTGCAATGGTCTACCTGTCCTAAATGTTCAACATGGATGGAATGTATATTTCATAACACAGGCGTAAGCTGCCGTTGTGTAATTTCCTCTCAGGAAATCTCTCTGTGAAACCCCCTTGAAGGGGGGACTAAAAATCCAATTTTGCTATTTATGGCCAGTTTATGTTTTACGACCATCGGCAGCCAGATCAAACGCAGAATTTGGGCATTTAATGAGAGGAAACAAAGCCATTGGGGAAACTGTATTCAGACTTTCCCACACATCTAACCTCAGGTCATTGTGTGTAGCGATTGCCAGGTATGACAAAGTATTTTTTCTCTGTACTATATTTGAATTTTGGCTGTTTAATCTGGAACTGTGAATTGATGATTTAAGTAAATAACCTACCTGGTAATAAATTAGTGAAACTTGATTTGTGTGGTTTCTCTGAAAATTGACGTACTATCTCTGTTCACCGGTAATGGGTTGATTAATTTCCTCAGTCATGGTTACCTCCTCAGCTGGTCTAGGGAGGTTGACTATTTAAGCTTAATGTATCAAGGAGTATTGCACCTGTAGAAGTATGTCTTAAAGCAGATCACCTCCGCCTGGCGTTTATACATGTTGAGAACGGTGGTCGCCAATAGTCCTTTCGTGGGTCCCTGAGCCTTAACCATAGGATATACCTCACAAAGTGGTTTCTTCCGCAACCTCTGAGATAACCGCAGATATCTAGCCAGCTGTGAGTCGTGTACATAACGGCCGAATGTAACACGCGGTGGAACCGGCAGATCCAGTTCAGAGAACCGTCTGAAAAGTATGGAAGTCATTTAGCAAATCAAGTGGAAATTTAGCATACGAAATTATAAATTATAATTTTAAATGGAGTCAGATAAACGAGTACAGAATCAGCGTTGGTGGCTGATGAGTTAATGTAATGCACACAGGCTGCCTTTTGGATAAACTGGGGTCAGCGTAGACCAGACTTAAAGCGGAAGGTAACGTGGTACGATTACCTTTGATACGTGGTCCCTTATTCGCTGATCCCGTGAATCTAAAGAGCAGTCTCACCCGGTTGCAAGAACATTAATATTACTTTATTAATTTTCATAACTTTTCCCTTTTCCCACAGCAATAGCGGAATAAATCACGCTTAAACCTTCACTCCGAGCTATTCCCTCATTGGTCTAGCTGCGTGGAGATTTACAATTTTGTGACCCCGACGTGATTTCAGTTGCTGTTTCCAAGTTTTACAATTTGGTGAGCCGACATGATTTCAGTTGCTGTTTCCAGATTTACACATTGATGTTCTATTTGGACGACTTTTGACTGGTTTATTTTAATATTAGGTTTTCAATGGTGCAGATATCTTTGAGCTATTTATTAAGTAGTAGTGATGTGATGATGGGGTAATCATTACTATATGAAGAATTTTGTGTGACTTTACTTGAAGGGTCACAATTCATTAAACTCATAATTAATTAATGATGAACTCATGGTTAACAAATGCTTGCCTCCTATCAATGTACATTTAGTAATCATTTACAAATTAGTATCATGCCATGACTTTATATAGAGGGACACAAGTTAGCCAAGTACTTAGGAAGTGATAAATGGGGAACTCCTTACAATTTGCACTCAGTATCTACTGTATTAAGAATACTTACCTAGTATTATCTAATCTTCTGTTGCTGCAGCCCATCCCTTTCAGGGTTCAACACATGCATTCAGTGATGCCCCACCACTGTTGTTCATTTTAATCTTTTTGGCCTTTCTGTTAGCTTGAATGTGTCTGGCCATTCTCCTCTGACCTCTCTCATTAACAAGGTTGTTTCTGCTCTCAGAACGGCCACTTACTGGATATTTTTGAGCTATCACACTCAACCCCAACCCAATTTCTTCAAAAAATTGTGTATATATTAACCTTGAGTATTGGTAATTATATCATTGAAAAATAAGTACAATCTGTTTTCTAAAACAGATGAATGGCTGTCATAATCCACAGACATTGACTCCATATTATTTACAAAGATCACCATCAAATCTATTAAGTGTAATTTTTTATGACACAGTCTGAATGACTGAATATGGGCAAATATAGGCAATCATTGAAAATAATTACTAATTATGCACTTTCTAAGATAAATTAAAATAACATAAAACATTTGATATTACTGTCACCATGTGCACAAGGGAAGGAGCCTTTCCACAGGTAAGTGATAGGAGGGGGGGGGGGGGGGTATTAGAAGCCACGCTGGAAGAATTAGCCTTTAAGCGAACAGCTTTGTCAGCACGCTGTCAGGAGGAGTTTTGGGGGCCCCAAAATGGATAAATCCACCACTGATGGTCTGAGACGCTTTTGTCGACCTAACTGGTTTGTAGTTACTTTGATGACATGTTACTTAATGCATGACTTAACTGTGAGTTAATGTTCATTAATTGATGATACAATAAGTGTACAGTAATCACATGAATTAATAATGGCTTGATCGGTTATTAATATTGAGCCACACAGAGTTCATGATTCAGAGTTAAATCTTGATGAGTCATGCATTAGTTAAGGCATGAGGTGTGTTCCCTTATTGTAAAGTGTTAGATTGTGCCAGCACCCACCCAAACAACTATCTTGTCACATTTTCAGGCTAGACTGCCCTCCTTGTCCTGTTCACAAAAAGCTTAGCTACTATATCTTACAGGTTACAGATCCAGGAGTTTGTGCAGTGGTGCGATGATCACGTCTGCTGCTAAATGTGAGGTAAAGCCAAGAAATTATATTCGATCCCAAATCTATGGGTGACCACCTCCCCATAACTCTTCATAGAGAAATCATAGAGCAGGGAGCAACATACAGATATCCTGGGGTCTATTCTGACAACAATCTCAGCTTTGACACACAACCAAAATCTGCATTTTCTAAATGTACTAATTGGCTCGATGTGTTTAACCAGTAAAGGTGATGTTCCATGTTATGTAATGTGTGTATACAGCAGAGACCCTAGATAAGGGAAAAAACAGCGGTCAGAGAACAGCTAAGCATTGTAAGGTACAAACTAAGATGGAGTCTAAAAAGGTGGGTATTCAGTCAGGGTTTTAAGGTTAATTAGAGGTGAAGTGGAGCTGTTCCACTCACTGCCATGTAGGAGAGCACGTACTGTATACCTAAAGGATTTAAACCTGATGTGAGCTATAACAGCATCTACTGCACACCTAAAGTATTTAAACCTGATGTGAGCTGTAACAGCATCTACTGCACACCTAAAGGATTTAAACCTGATGTGAGCTGTAACAGAATCTACTGCACACCTAAAGGATTTAAACCTGATATGAGCTGTAACAGAATCTACTGTACACCTAAAGGATTTAAACCTGATGTGAGCTGTAACAGAATCTACTGCACACCTAAAGGATTTAAACCTGATGTGAGCTGTAACAGAATCTACTGCACACCTAAAGGATTTAAACCTGATGTGAGCTGTAACAGAATCTACTGCACACCTAAAGGATTTAAACCTGATGTGAGCTGTAACAGAATCTACTGCACACCTAAAGGATTTAAACCTGATGTGAGCTGTAACAGAATCTACTGCACACCTAAAGGATTTAAACCTGATATGAGCTGTAACAGAATCTACTGCACACCTAAAGGATTTAAACCTGATGTGAGCTGTAACAGCATCTACTGCACACCTAAAGGATTTAAACCTGATGTGTGCTGTAACAGCATCTACTGTACACCTAAAGGATTTAAACCTGATGTGAGCTGTAACAGCATCTACTGCACACCTAAAGAATTTAAACCTGATGTGTGCTGTAACAGCATCTACTGCACACCTAAAGGATTTAAACCTGATGTGAGCTGTAACAGCATCTACTGTACACCTAAAGGATTTAAACCTGATGTGAGCTGTAACAGCATCTACTGCACACCTAAAGGATTTAAACCTGATGTGAGCTGTAACAGAATCTACTGTACACCTAAAGGATTTAAACCTGATGTGAGCTGTAACAGCACCTACTGCACACCTAAAGGATTTAAACCTGATGTGAGCTGTAACAGAATCTACTGCACACCTAAAGGATTTAAACCTGATGTGAGCTGTAACAGCATCTACTGCACACCTAAAGGATTTAAACCTGATGTGAGCTGTAACAGCACCTACTGTACACCTAAAGGATTTAAACCTGATGTGAGCTGTAACAGCATCTACTGCACACCTAAAGGATTTAAACCTGATGTGAGCTGTAACAGCACCTACTGTACACCTAAAGGATTTAAACCTGATGTGAGCTGTAACAGCATCTACTGCACACCTAAAGGATTTAAACCTGATGTGAGCTGTAACAGAATCTACTGTACACCTAAAGGATTTAAACCTGATGTGAGCTGTAACAGCATCTACTGCACACCTAAAGGATTTAAACCTGATGTGAGCTGTAACAGCATCTACTGCACACCTAAAGGATTTAAACCTGATGTGAGCTGTAACAGAATCTACTGTACACCTAAAGGATTTAAACCTGATGTGAGCTGTAACAGCATCTACTGCACACCTAAAGGATTTAAACCTGATGTGAGCTGTAACAGCACCTACTGCACACCTAAAGAATTTAAACCTGATGTGTGCTGTAACAGCATCTACTGCACACCTAAAGGATTTAAACCTGATGTGAGCTGTAACAGCATCTACTGCACACCTAAAGGATTTAAACCTGATGTGAGCTGTAACAGAATCTACTGCACACCTAAAGGATTTAAACCTGATATGAGCTGTAACAGAATCTACTGTACACCTAAAGGATTTAAACCTGATGTGAGCTGTAACAGAATCTACTGCACACCTAAAGGATTTAAACCTGATGTGAGCTGTAACAGAATCTACTGCACACCTAAAGGATTTAAACCTGATGTGAGCTGTAACAGAATCTACTGCACACCTAAAGGATTTAAACCTGATGTGAGCTGTAACAGAATCTACTGCACACCTAAAGGATTTAAACCTGATGTGAGCTGTAACAGAATCTACTGCACACCTAAAGGATTTAAACCTGATATGAGCTGTAACAGAATCTACTGCACACCTAAAGGATTTAAACCTGATGTGAGCTGTAACAGCATCTACTGCACACCTAAAGGATTTAAACCTGATGTGTGCTGTAACAGCATCTACTGTACACCTAAAGGATTTAAACCTGATGTGAGCTGTAACAGCATCTACTGCACACCTAAAGAATTTAAACCTGATGTGTGCTGTAACAGCATCTACTGCACACCTAAAGGATTTAAACCTGATGTGAGCTGTAACAGCATCTACTGTACACCTAAAGGATTTAAACCTGATGTGAGCTGTAACAGCATCTACTGCACACCTAAAGGATTTAAACCTGATGTGAGCTGTAACAGAATCTACTGTACACCTAAAGGATTTAAACCTGATGTGAGCTGTAACAGCACCTACTGCACACCTAAAGGATTTAAACCTGATGTGAGCTGTAACAGAATCTACTGCACACCTAATGGATTTAAACCTGATGTGAGCTGTAACAGCATCTACTGCACACCTAAAGGATTTAAACCTGATGTGAGCTGTAACAGCACCTACTGTACACCTAAAGGATTTAAACCTGATGTGAGCTGTAACAGCATCTACTGCACACCTAAAGGATTTAAACCTGATGTGAGCTGTAACAGCACCTACTGTACACCTAAAGGATTTAAACCTGATGTGAGCTGTAACAGCATCTACTGCACACCTAAAGGATTTAAACCTGATGTGAGCTGTAACAGAATCTACTGTACACCTAAAGGATTTAAACCTGATGTGAGCTGTAACAGCATCTACTGCACACCTAAAGGATTTAAACCTGATGTGAGCTGTAACAGCATCTACTGCACACCTAAAGGATTTAAACCTGATGTGAGCTGTAACAGAATCTACTGTACACCTAAAGGATTTAAACCTGATGTGAGCTGTAACAGCATCTACTGCACACCTAAAGGATTTAAACCTGATGTGAGCTGTAACAGCACCTACTGCACACCTAAAGAATTTAAACCTGATGTGTGCTGTAACAGCATCTACTGCACACCTAAAGGATTTAAACCTGATGTGAGCTGTAACAGCATCTACTGTACACCTAAAGGATTTAAACCTGATGTGAGCTGTAACAGCATCTACTGCACACCTAAAGGATTTAAACCTGATGTGAGCTGTAACAGCACCTACTGTACACCTAAAGGATTTAAACCTGATGTGAGCTGTAACAGCATCTACTGTACACCTAAAGGATTTAAACCTGATGTGAGCTGTAACAGCATCTACTGCACACCTAAAGGATTTAAACCTGATGTGAGCTGTAACAGCACCTACTGTACACCTAAAGGATTTAAACCTGATGTGAGCTGTAACAGCACCTACTGTACACCTAAAGGATTTAAACCTGATGTGAGCTGTAACAGCACCTACTGTACACCTAAAGGATTTAAACCTGATGTGAGCTGTAACAGCATCTACTGCACACCTAAAGGATTTAAACCTGATGTGAGCTGTAACAGAATCTACTGTACACCTAAAGGATTTAAACCTGATGTGAGCTGTAACAGCATCTACTGCACACCTAAAGGATTTAAACCTGATGTGAGCTGTAACAGCATCTACTGCACACCTAAAGGATTTAAACCTGATGTGAGCTGTAACAGAATCTACTGTACACCTAAAGGATTTAAACCTGATGTGAGCTGTAACAGCATCTACTGCACACCTAAAGTATTTAAACCTGATGTGAGCTGTAACAGCACCTACTGCACACCTAAAGAATTTAAACCTGATGTGTGCTGTAACAGCATCTACTGCACACCAAAAAGGATTTAAACCTGATGTGAGCTGTAACAGCATCTACTGTACACCTAAAGGATTTAAACCTGATGTGAGCTGTAACAGCATCTACTGCACACCTAAAGGATTTAAACCTGATGTGAGCTGTAACAGCACCTACTGTACACCTAAAGGATTTAAACCTGATGTGAGCTGTAACAGCATCTACTGCACACCTAAAGGATTTAAACCTGATGTGAGCTGTAACAGCACCTACTGTACACCTAAAGGATTTAAACCTGATGTGAGCTGTAACAGCATCTACTGCACACCTAAAGGATTTAAACCTGATGTGAGCTGTAACAGCATCTACTGCACACCTAAAGGATTTAAACCTGATGTGAGCTGTAACAGCACCTACTGTACACCTAAAGGATTTAAACCTGATGTGAGCTGTAACAGCATCTACTGCACACCTAAAGGATTTAAACCTGATGTGAGCTGTAACAGCACCTACTGTACACCTAAAGGATTTAAACCTGATGTGAGCTGTAACAGCACCTACTGTACACCTAAAGGATTTAAACCTGATGTGAGCTGTAACAGCACCTACTGTACACCTAAAGGATTTAAACCTGATGTGAGCTGTAACAGCATCTACTGCACACCTAAAGGATTTAAACCTGATGTGAGCTGTAACAGAATCTACTGTACACCTAAAGGATTTCAACCTGATGTGAGCTGTAACAGCATCTACTGCACACCTAAAGGATTTAAACCTGATGTGAGCTGTAACAGAATCTACTGTACACCTAAAGGATTTAAACCTGATGTGAGCTGTAACAGCATCTACTGCACACCTAAAGGATTTAAACCTGATGTGAGCTGTAACAGCACCTACTGCACACCTAAAGAATTTAAACCTGATGTGTGCTGTAACAGCATCTACTGCACACCTAAAGGATTTAAACCTGATGTGAGCTGTAACAGCATCTACTGTACACCTAAATGATTTAAACCTGATGTGAGCTGTAACAGCATCTACTGTACACCTAAAGGATTTAAACCTGATGTGAGCTGTAACAGCACCTACTGTACACCTAAAGGATTTAAACCTGATGTGAGCTGTAACAGCATCTACTGCACACCTAAAGGATTTAAACCTGATGTGAGCTGTAACAGCACCTACTGTACACCTAAAGGATTTAAACCTGATGTGAGCTGTAACAGCATCTACTGTACACCTAAAGGATTTAAACCTGATGTGAGCTGTAACAGCACCTACTGTACACCTAAAGGATTTAAACCTGATGTGAGCTGTAACAGCACCTACTGCACACCTAAAGAATTTACACCTGATGTGAGCTGTAACAGCATCTACTGCACACCTAAAGGATTTAAACCTGATGTGAGTTGTAACAGCACCTACTGTACACCTAAAGGATTTAAACCTGATGTGAGCTGTTACAGCACCTACTGCACACCTAAAGGATTTAAACCTGATGTGAGCTGTAACAGGCAACCAGTGAAGTGAGATGAGGAGGCTGTGATATGAGCACTCTTGGGAAGGTTGTACACAAGTTGTGTACATTTAAAAGCCCTGTCTAAATACACACACTGAGCATATGTGCACACAAATACATTTACAGAAACTGATACGGCCTTTGGGTTGAACATGCTTTGGTTGCCGTACAATAAGCAGTGCAGTCAAATTGGATACGTTTTTGTTGTATATATTGGGATCTGCATCAGTGTTGACAGCAATTAGAAATACTCTGAGAGAATGTATATTTTCCCTGGACTCAAATAAACAGTGTTAGAGTTGATTTAACATTTGTGCTGGTTATTGCATATTTACAGTTCTTTACAACCCAGCACCTAAACCCATCCGTAAGACCAGCTTTTGAGGGTAGAGGTGAGTATTGTTTATGTTTGTGTGTGTGTGTATGTGTGTGTGTGTGTGTCTGTCTGTTTATGTGTGTGTTTGTCTGTCTGTGTGTGTTTGTGTGTGTGATTATTCATCTGTTTTTAATTTTTTCATTCTAAGGACTGTTTTTCAGTGAATATTATCAGTCATTTTCTCTTAATATATCTGTGAACATATTCATCCATCTTAGAGCATGCCACTGCTAGTAAGGCCTTTATTTCATAAAATAATGTAACTGAACGACTGTACAGTTTGAGTTAAATTGAGTCAATCACTCATAAATCATTGTTAAATTCAATCAGGTTTTAAACCCAAACCTTAATCATTCTACAGTGAATATCTGCGCATCACAGAAATAAAGCAACATTACAGCCAGTGGTTTCTAACTATAACAATGCCTGCTACTGCTTTTAACATTGTGATCTATGTGATCTACAAAGATTGAAAAATGAAGGATTATGAAAGAATATTGGATTTAGTACATCATTATCATTAAATTTCTGTTAAATCATAAATATTTAATTTTTCTGTTTTACTGTTTTGAATTTACCTTTTTTATTTTCTCTCCCTCACCCCAGATCTCCTCTCCATAAATATCTCACCACACCCTCTGTAACCCCTCTTACCCACACAAACACACCCTCTGTAACCCCTCTTACCCACACTAACACACACTCTGTAACCCCTCTTACCCACACAAACACACACTCTGTAACCCCTCTTACCCACACAAACACACACTCTGTAACCCCTCTTACCCACACAAACACACACTCTGTAACCCCTCTTACCCACACTAACACACACACTCTGTAACCCCTCTTACCCACACTAACACACCCTCTGTAACCCCTCTTACCCACACAAACACACCCTCTGTAACCCCTCTTACCCACACAAACACACCCTCTGTAACCCCTCTTACCCACACTAACACACACCCTCTGTAACCCCTCTTACCCACACAAACACACACTCTCTGTAACCCCTCTTACCCACACAAACACACCCTCTGTAACCCCTCTTACCCACACAAACACACCCTCTGTAACCCCTCTTACCCACACAAACACACCCTCTGTAACCCCTCTTACCCACACTAACACACCCTCTGTAACCCCTCTTACCCACACAAACACACCCTCTGTAACCCCTTACCCACACTAACACACACTCTGTAACCCCTCTTACCCACACAAACACACACTCTGTAACCCCTCTTACCCACACAAACACACACTCTGTAACCCCTCTTACCCACACTAACACACACTCTGTAACCCCTCTTACCCACACAAACACACCCTCTGTAACCCCTCTTACCCACACTAACACACCCTCTGTAACCCCTCTTACCCACACAAACACACCCTCTGTAACCCCTCTTACCCACACAAACACAGACAGACTGTGGTCTCACACTCTCCTATAGCTACATACAAAACCTATTTACATAAACAACACTGAGCCCCCAGTGAAATAACAATAATCACATACAATATAAACATGTGTCTACATTCCATCTCCCCTCCACCTGTGTCTCCCTGCAGGTAGGAGTGATTTTATACAGGTGTGTAAAGACCATGGGGGGCATCTTCATCAGACTTCCCTCTCTCTCATCCCAGATCACACAGTTTTACAGAGGATTCATTATGATAAACCTCAAACCCAGGATAGAGGGGCTGAGTGAATGTGGTCTGGACTCTGTGCAGGAGGGTCATTGTGTCAGAGATGCTGTAGAAGGACAGAGTTCCTGCCCTGTGATCCAGGTACATTCCTATTCTGGAGGAGGGGGGAACAGGGATTTTAATGCTCTTATTATTGTGCCCGAATGAGTCACCAAGGGGAGAGCAGCGCAAACACCAGGACTTTTCATTACATCCCAGAGCAGAGTCATAACCATCTCCTTTCCTGCTGATCTCTTTATATGACACTGCTATACAAACCTCAAACCCACTCCACTCAGCCTCCCAGTAACAGCGTCCAGACAGACCCTCTCTGCACAGCACTTGGGCATAGTGCTTAAATCTCTCTGGATGATCAGGATATGACAGGATCTCTCCCACATTGGTCACCGCTCTGTTCCCCTGAGACAAACAGAGGTATTGATGCGCTGTGTTGGGGTCCAGTGTGAGCCGACAGGAATCTAAGAAGAGAAGAGAAGAGAGCCCATCTTACATATTTTACATTTTTAAAGTTTATATGTATATATATATATTTTTTGTGAACAACTAGTTTAGTTTGCATATAATAAATCCAGAATACAAATAACGAAACACGGTTCAGTTATACAATTATATGCCCCCCCCCCCCCCCATAAGCCCGCATAGCGGAGCGCAGACGTAAGTACAGAAATAAAGATGAACCTGGTAAATTATAATGTCAGCACAGATCCTCAAACGAACGTAGTCCATTCTCATGATAGAGTGTGAATACCTTTAGTACTCCAGTGAGGTAAATAAAAAAGGCCGTTTCCGGTAAGGAGCTTATGATTATGGAAAATGGGTGAGTGAGCATGCCATGTTTTTATTGAGCTTCTGAGCCTTTCAACTAGTCGCCAAATTCCAATCAATTGTGTTATTATGGGGCCAAAATGTAACCTACAAAATTTTAGTGGGACACCAGAATAAATCTAATCCTGAAGTCTTTAAGGCAGTACTATATTTTCCTCAAGTTAGCAAAGTTTATATTTTCTTGATTGTTATCCTCTCCCTCACACTTAGCTTTTTATTCTTGATTGTATCTTATTTCAGTTACTTTCCCCTTATTTTCTTCCTCCTTGCACTGAATTTTCAACCACAAAACTATGATCATAATTATTTATACTGTATATTACTGTGTATTGGTCTTGTAACTTTCTTCACACAGTCTGACTGTAGGACAGATATTATCATATATGACCCATATGTTTAATACCAGGATGACTGCAGCTGAATTAACAGGGATCTGAAGGAGGAGGAGATGCATGAGATCCTTAAAGTAAATCAGTTATGAATATAGAAAATGTATATTATCATATTTTTCTTCATATTACATCATATTTTCATGTTGCTTCATGCTTAGGTTTAATTACAGACTCACAAAGTAAGAAGTCCTCACTGGTCTTGGGCTCTTGAACATGGACTGCTTCCTCTGTAGAGAGAGAGATCACAAGAAAGTTGAGCTAAAGTTTATCTTATCGATCTCTAGCGACCGCTGCTGGATGATTAGGTGCCATAAACTGCATGTCAAAGCCCCACATTAAAGGTCTTCCTCTGACCCCACTCTGTGGGAGCTTAGCTGTAGTCTGCAGTGTGAAAACAAGCAGGCTGGCCACACCATGTGTATAAATATTGATTAATTTGATTTAAAAAAAAATAAAAATAGATCCCAAAAGTGATTAAATCCCTTTACATATGTGATAGAAAATGTATAAAAGTATTTCAGCAGTAATAACCTGTTAAAGAGATTTTAAATAATTCCCCCTTGCAGACGTCCTCCAGTCGCTCTTTCAGTTCAGAGACAGATTTCCTCACAGCCTCAAAAGAGACATGTGGACTGACAGTGATTCTGGGTAAGTCTCCAGGTCCAGGAGGGAGAGACTGACAGCTCTGCAGACAGACAGACAGACAGAAAGAGAACAGTCTCAATACAGATTCGTGTGTAGATGGAGCGGATGTTTGTATAAATAAAGAACACACTTCACCATGTATGTACAATGTACATAGTGCTGACTGTCAGAGAGCCAGTGATGTTACCTGGAGGAAATGGATGTGATCCTCTGTGTGTGAAAGCTGCTCCAGCTCAGCGTCTCTCCTCCTCAGCTCAGCAATCTCCTGCTCCAGTCGCTCCAGGAGTCCTTCAGCCCGACTCACTTCAGCCTTCTCCTGATCTCTGATCAGCACTTTCACCTCAGAGCGCCTTCTCATAATGGAGCGGATCAGCTCAGTAAAGATCCTCTCGCTGTCCTCCACTGCTGTATGTGCAGAGCGCTGTTAGGAGCACAGAGAAAGGAGGGCTGTATGTGCAGAGCACTGTTAGGAGACACAGAGAGAGAAGGGCTGTACATTTTAATTCAACTCTTACTGGGACCCCAGATAGCCTGTTCCACACAGTGTGGCTCAGTGGGATTGAGCACCACAGGGCTGGAAAGTGGCCCAACACTGGGCTCCTCACTGACTGACTGGGGGTGAGCCCTGACTGAGCCCTGAAATGGCTCTTCCAGCAGTCAGCTGTTGTCTTCTCCTCTGGTCAGTACCCACCTTGACTGACTGCACAGCCTGTCTCAGATTCTGCAGCTCCTTCTCTCTCTCCTGGATTCTCTGCTGGAATTTACTCTGAGTTGCTCCCAGCTGTTTCTGTGGATAGATTATTTTCACAGTTATATTATAGTCCACTGCGTTCACATTTGTTAAATAATATCATGTTTAACATTAAACACAATAAATAAACAGTAAAACTATTTGAAATTCTGCACATCAGTGTGTAGAAGATTATTAGCCTTATATGTAAAGCTTCTAAACTGTGAACTAGCTACTCCAGCCATGTTGATTTCCATTCAGGGAGTGAATAGGGGGTGAGGGGTGTGAACAGAGCTGTCACAGAGAGCTGGTTTGAGCCCCTTTCACACATGGAACCCGTAACATTTCCAGGTTAAATCACCCAGGTTAGGTCGTGCTTTTCCCCATTCACACAGATCTCCTATACAGAAAATGTCTGTGTCACGTTTGGTCCCACATGACATGTCTTTCCCGGATAGATTAGGCAAGGCAGGATGTCTACCCATAGTTGCCTACTTTTTCCAAAAGAAAGTAGCTCACGCATGCTCAAAAAGGCTGTTGAAGTCGCTAGATTATGTCAGACTTAAACTGCATAGCCTCTGTATGGCATCATAATGTACTCATTTGCATATTAAAACGTGTGTTACATTTTCTGAAAAGATGCCTTGAATAGAATAAATATAGAATTTTTATAAATTACTGGGACTTCAAACCTGGAAATGACTTTACTGTTCATTAAAGTTTGTCAAATAAATCACATTAAACATGTGTTCCAAGAAATTGAAAATTCTACTAAAACAAGCTTTGTTTCACTACATATAACATAAAGACTTATGTAACTTCATAACAATCCCACTGTTCCCAATTTACTCTCCTCAGTTTCTCTCCCATTATAACCAGTATCAGAGCTGCCAGTGAAGAGCTCCAGTCCTTACCTGTTTCTCAGTCCTTTCTGCTGCAGCTGAGACTGTTTTATGGCCGCTGTGTTCATCCATCACACACAGCAGGCAGATACACTGCTGATCGGAACGACAGTAAACCTCCAGAAGTTTCTTATGTTGAGGGCAAATGCTCTCCTGCAGGTGTCCAGTAGCATTGATCACATTATGTGTGTTACCCGAATGGAGTTCATTGTGAAGTTTGAGGTGAGTTTCACAGTAAGAGGCCAGACACACCAGACAGGACTTGATGGCTTTGCGTTTTCTCCCAGTGCAGACATCACACGCCACGTCTCCAGGTCCAGCGTAACAGTGAGCAGGAGGAGCAGCTTGGAGTCCTGCCTTCTTCAGTTTCTCCACCACTTCAGCCAGCATGGTGTTTCTGCCCAGAACAGGCCTTGGAGTGAAGGTTTGTCTGCACTGGGGACAGCTGTAGACACCAGTAAGATCATCCTGATCCCAGTAGCCCTTAATACAACCCATACAGAAACTGTGTTCACAGGGAATAGCCACCGGATCCTTCAGTAGATCCAGACAGATCGGACAGCTGAACTGCTCCTGATCCAGAAAAAATCCACCTTCAGCCATTTTACTGTTCACACTCTAACAGAGACAGATTTAAGTTGTGTTTCTCAGAAACTGCGTGAGAGAGAGAGAGAGTGGGAGTGACTTCCTGGTTCTGCCCACAGCTGCAGGAGGTGTGGTGTTGGACTGAGGCCAGGCTGAAAAGCAAGAGTAGCAGAGTGGAGGTTTACTCATTGATTAATCATTTTTTAAAATAATTTGGTGCCCAGCGCAGGGCTGATTTACTGATAAATATCACACAAATACAATCCTGTGCGTATTGGGTGACAAGTGATTGGTCACTCACCTGAAAACGTAGCTGCGGTTGGGGTAAAAGGGCATCTTTCAGGTCAAACTCCACTAAACGGTGTTCAGCACATACAGTAGCTGGAGCAACCTAATGTTGTGCAGATATGTGTGGATAGCAGGGGTGAGACATGAATGCACAGGATGGCATGTGTATGTGAGTGTGTGTAACAGCGCCCTGCGTTGTGTTTAAAATAAATGTGTGTGTCGACTTCTTTAGGGCGTATGGGTCTTTATTTCCACCACCACTGCCTGCATCAGAACAGCCATAAACAGACGCTCTCAGAATGTGCAATATCATTGTTGTATTTCAACAGACACCTGAGAAGCACTCGCCCAAATTCCCCAAAGGCGAACGCGTTACCAGTCAACTATAGCTAAGGGCAATGTTGCTTTAGCTTGTTATCACGGCAACCCGCTACAAGGCCTTGCCTCACTGCACGTCACTGTGCTTACTAGCGAAGGCTGTGTGCGAATCAGAGCCCTACCTTCCAGGGGCGTCATGCAAGCCAAAATTCTGGTGGGGCACAATTAGAGCGGTGGGCTTGGGGGTCTTTCCCCAGAAAAATAATAATAATAATGACGAAATTTTTTGCAATTTGACATATATAAACAAAGACTTTGGGGGGGATTATTTTAAAACTTCACTAAATCAGTTTTTGTAGCTCAGTAATCTCCCATTTTATATTAGGGTAAATACTATATATTTATTTAGAAAGTTTTATTTGAATTATTTGTGCTGAAAATGACACTCACTTCTACACTGCTGCCACTTTTCTTGAAAAAGAGCTAAATCTTGTCAGCTTCACCCAAAAATATTAAGGGGCATAAATTCACATAGAAAGACTAGATCCACAATGCAAATTAATATAGAGAACATTGATAATAAAGCCAAAGATTAAAGGAACCTGCCAACATGGTAATAGCTATATTTTCAAACATGAGCTAAACATAGCTAAATGCTAATCGCGATTAGTTTACAACTAATGATAGATCATTTTTAGAATCTTTCTTTAGAAGTCACCAAAATCCACTATTTAAAGGGTAACAAAACACGCTGGTTTAGCTAGACCCCGCCCCCTTTTGAAATTCGAAAAATGGCGCAATCTGGGCATGATAAGGAAATAGGGGCTGAGCTCCAGGTATCAAACCACGCCCAAGCGAGCCCCAAGAAGCTTGCAGCTGCCGACCATGCCGAGGCAGATGCAATGGTGGAGAATACTACACACATAGCCTCGTTTGGGCTTATAATGCTGCATGCATAGCCTCGTTTGGGCTTATAATGCTGCACGCATAGCTTCGTTTGGGCTTATAATGCTGCACGCATAGCCTCGTTTGGGCTTATAATGCTGCACGCATAGCCTCGTTTGGGCTTATAATGCTGCACGCATAGCCTCGTTTGGGCTTATAATGCTGCACGCATAGCCTCGTTTGGGCTTATAATGCTGCACGCATAGCCTCGTTTGGGCTTATAATGCTGCACGCATAGCCTCGTTTGGGCTTATAATGCTGCACGCATAGCCTCGTTTGGGCTTATAATGCTGCACGCATAGCCTCGTTTGGGCTTATAATGCTGCACGCATAGCCTCGTTTGGGCTTATAATGCTGCACGCATAGCCTCGTTTGGGCTTATAATGCTGCACGCATAGCCTCGTTTGGGCTTATAATGCTGCACGCATAGCCTCGTTTGGGCTTATAATGCTGCACGCATAGCCTCGTTTGGTCTTATAATGCTGCACGCATAGCCTCGTTTGGGCTTATAATGCTGCACGCATAGCCTCGTTTGGGCTTATAATGCTGCACGCATAGTCTCGTTTGGGCTTATAATGATGCGGCCAGTAAACACCAAATCACACGCTGTACAATAGTTACCTATGCAATTTATTTTTTATAAAATATTTATATATATTTAAAAAAATAAAGTAGCTAGCTATTTGCTAAGCTAGACTGAAAAACAAAGTACTATCAAGCTAACTAGAAAATATAACAAAAATAGGTTAGACTTGCTAGAATATTCAAAAAAGCTAAACTGTAAGCTAGCTATATATAATGTCTCTCCTATCTCCTCTCCCCGTCCACGGCACGCAGATCAAGCTGAGATTCGCTTTTATAGCTGGCGTAGCCCGCCCTCGCTCCAAAACTTCCGGGCGTAGCTGTACAGATTTCTATTTCGTCATAGAGTACCGAAAGTACTTTCTGGCCAATCACAGATTGAACGTGCAGTACCTAACGTTTTACCACCAGAGACATTTTTGAGCCAGATTCTTAAAGTTTATGCTTTTTTGCGCCGACTGCAGTAATTTGTCAAGATTTGGATCAGGATCAATGAGTAATATTTAGAAAAACCCAAATGTATCAGTTATCATCTAAAATAAGTGGTTTTAAAAGGCGTTTTTTAACCCCCTGCGCCCCCCCCCCCCCCCCGCTTACTTGCCATACTATTGAAATGACGCCACTGTACGAGCCATAGCCAACTATCTTGCAAAGCAAACTATGCCTATATTTCTCAAATGCAATTAAGTGTGTATAGCAAATTGCATTTCATTTTCACACGTTTGAAAAAGGGATTGATGCTCTTAAATGTAGCTTCTGACAGTTCTGAGTGATAATTAGAATATGATTGTGACATCCGCCGTTTCCCTCCAGTCCACCTTTCTTTCCTTCTCCCTGTTTTCCCCATTCCTCTTGTTCCATGTCATGTTTTTCTGTTTATCTTGGCCGTCTAGTTCCATGTTGTGCAGGCTGGGCGTGGCTTCCCCCATTTGTTCCTCATTTGTTCCTCATTATTACTCAGCCTATCACTCGCCCCCTCTGCTCGCATTCCGTACCTTATTACCTCGTTAGCTCTCACGTACATTCCTCACGCCCTTTCCATCCTTTCCACCTGTTTCTCCCTCTATTTAAGTTTCTCTTTTTGTTTGTCTCGTCGCCAGTTCGTTCCGTCTGTTATGCTTTGTGCTTGACGTGTTTGGCCTCTGTTGTGCTGTGTGCATTTAACCGGTTTGTTCGTCTTGTTTCTAGTTTCGCTCGTCCAGCCTGCTCCCTGTTCCTGTTTGCTCCTGCCCCGTCATCAGCCCTGCCAGCCTTTATTCGCTAACCCTGTATCCAGTCCGTCACCTAGCTTTCCTTTCTGTTTGCTTGCTAGCTTAAATAAATATTCACTCCTCACAGAGTTTTGACTCCGGAGTCTGACTCCGAGTCCTGCATTTGGGTCCATACCAGTGTCCGCACCACAACAATAAAATTTCAATTGTTAAAAGCAGTCATGTTAACTGCCGGGAATTAAATTTGTTACGGTTGGACTCGACTATTACAGAATATAGGATAATTACAGAAACAGGAGAAACAGTCACCGAATAAAGCGGTAAAAAGTAGTGCGTTGTTTGCGATGTTTTAGTAGCGTTTTAATAGATTAGCGGAGTCGCATGAGACGAGAATGGGAATCATATGTCGGAAAGAGAAAGAAAACGTTTAGAAAGGGGAGCTAGTGGAGATGAAAGGGAATATGGTGAGGAGAAGAAACTAGATTAACAATTCCTAAATAAATTGTAGGTGCAGTTGCTTCGATGTGGTATCTATTGCTGGAAATGGTATAGAAAAGATGGTAACATGGTGGTGTCGTGTTAGGTGGTAAATAAAAGGTTGAAATGGTATGAGGTGGTAATGCGGTATAAAGAGATCTAAAGAAGGTGAAAGTGTTAAAATATGGTGATGTATTTTGTGGTAAGTAGTCTAAAGAACCTGGAAGTGATACAAAAAAGTAATGAAAGCACAAAAAGGTAATGTCAAATCATCTGGTTACAGCTTCCACATTCTATATGTGCCCCTTGACTCCCATTAATTGTTTCTGCGATAAAAGGATAATTATCTGAAAAAGAGTATGAAGGTAAAAAGTAATAGCAACCTGGAGGGTGTATAAAGGTATAGTATGAGATATGAATGGTGTTGATGGTGTGAATGGTGTAGGAGGAGATAGGTGGCAAGAAAGTGGTGGAATAATAAGAATTTTGGAGAGTAATAGAAAGTATGGTTTCACAACAACCAACAGACAGCTCCGTCACATACAGCCCTCCTCTCTCTGTGCTCCTAACAGCTCTCTGTCACATACAGCCCTCCTCTCTCTGTGTTCCTAAACGCGCTCTGCACATACAGCCCTCCTCTCTCTGTGTCTCCTAACAGCGCTCTGTCACATACAGCCCTCCTCTCTCTGTGCTCCTAACAGCGCTCTGCACATACAGCCCTCCTCTCTCTGTGTCTCCTAACAGCGCTCTGTCACATACAGCCCTCCTCTCTCTGTGTTCCTAACAGCGCTCTGCACATACAGCCCTCCTCTCTCTGTGCTCCTAACAGCGCTCTGTCACATACAGCCCTCCTCTCTCTGTGCTCCTAACAGCGCTCTGCATATACAGCCCTCCTCTCTCTGTGTCTCCTAACAGCGCTCTGTCACATACAGCCCTCCTCTCTCTGTGCTCCTAACAGTGCTCTGCACATACAGCCCTCCTCTCTCTGTGCTCCTAACAGCGCTCTGCACATACAGCCCTCCTCTCTCTGTGTCTCCTAACAGCGCTCTGTCACATACAGCCCTCCTCTCTCTGTGCTCCTAACAGCGCTCTGCACATACAGCCCTCCTCTCTCTGTGCTCCTAACAGCGCTCTGCACATACAGCCCTCCTCTCTCTGTGCTCCTAACAGCGCTCTGCACATACAGCCCTCCTCTCTCTGTGCTCCTAACAGCGCTCTGCACATACAGCCCTCCTCTCTCTGTGTCTCCTAACAGCGCTCTGCACATACAGCCCTCTTCTCTCTGTGTCTCCTAACAGTGCTCTGCACATACAGCCCTCCTCTCTCTGTGCTCCTAACAGCGCTCTGTCACATACAGCCCTCCTCTCTCTGTGCTCCTAACAGTGCTCTGCACATACAGCCTTCCTCTCTCTGTGCTCCTAACAGAGCTCTGCACATACAGCCCTCCTCTCTCTGTGTCTCCTAACAGCGCTCTGCACATACAGCCCTCCTCTCTCTGTCTCCTAACAGCACTGTGCACATACAGCCCTCCTCTCTCTGTGCTCCTAACAGTGCTCTGCACATACAGCCCTCCTCTCTCTGTGCTCCTAACAGCGCTCTGCACATACAGCCCTCCTCTCTCTGTGCTCCTAACAGCGCTCTGCACATACAGCCCTCCTCTCTCTGTGCTCCTAACAGCGCTCTGCACATACAGCCCTCCTCTCTCTGTGCTCCTAACAGCGCTCTGCACATACAGCCCTCCTCTCTCTGTGTCTCCTAACAGCGCTCTGTCACATACAGCCCTCCTCTCTCTGTGCTCCTAACAGCGCTCTGCACATACAGCCCTCCTCTCTCTGTGCTCCTAACAGCGCTCTGCATATACAGCCCTCCTCTATCTGTGCTCCTAACAACGCTCTGCACATACAGCCCTCCTCTCTCTGTGTCTCCTAACAGCGCTCTGCACATACAGCCCTCCTCTCTCTGTGCTCCTAACAGCGCTCTGCACATACAGCCCTCCTCTCTCTGTGTCTCCTAACAGCGCTCTGTCACATACAGCCCTCCTCTCTCTGTGTTCCTAACAGCGCTCTGTTACATACAGCCCTCCTCTCTCTGTGTCTCCTAACAGCGCTCTGTCACATACAGCCCTCCTCTCTCTGTGCTCCTAACAGCGCTCTGCACATACAGCCCTCCTCTCTCTGTGTCTCCTAACAGCGCTCTGTCACATACAGCCCTCCTCTCTCTGTGCTCCTAACAGTGCTCTGCACATACAGCCCTCCTCTCTCTGTGCTCCTAACAGCGCTCTGCACATACAGCCCTCCTCTCTCTGTGTCTCCTAACAGCGCTCTGTCACATACAGCCCTCCTCTCTCTGTGCTCCTAACAGCGCTCTGCACATACAGCCCTCCTCTCTCTGTGCTCCTAACAGTGCTCTGCACATACAGCCCTCCTCTCTCTGTGCTCCTAACAGCGCTCTGCACATACAGCCCTCCTCTCTCTGTGCTCCTAACAGCGCTTTGCACATACAGCCCTCCTCTCTCTGTGTCTCCTAACAGCGCTCTGCACATACAGCCCTCTTCTCTCTGTGTCTCCTAACAGTGCTCTGCACATACAGCCCTCCTCTCTCTGTGCTCCTAACAGCGCTCTGTCACATACAGCCCTCCTCTCTCTGTGCTCCTAACAGTGCTCTGCACATACAGCCTTCCTCTCTCTGTGCTCCTAACAGTGCTCTGCACATACAGCCCTCCTCTCTCTGTGCTCCTAACAGCGCTCTGCACATACAGCCCTCCTCTCTCTGTGCTCCTAACAGCGCTCTGTCACATACAGCCCTCCTCTCTGTGCTCCTAACAACGCTCTGCACATACAGCAGTGGAGGACAGTGAGAGGATCTTTACTGAGATGATCCGCTCCATTGAGAGAAGGCGCTCTGAGGTGAAAGAGCTGATCAGAGATCAGGAGAAGGCTGAAGTGAGTCGGGCTGAAGGACTCCTGGAGCGACTGGAGCAGGAGATTGCTGAGCTGAGGAGGAGAGACGCTGAGATAAAGCAGCTTTCACACACAGAGGATCACATCCATTTCCTCCAGGTAACATCACTGGGTCTCTGACAGTCAGCACTATGTACATTCTATTACATGGGGAGGCGTGTTCCTCATTTACAAAGATCTGCTCCTGGCATGTGCACAGGAATCAGCATTGAGACTGTTCTCTGTCTGTCTGCAGAGCTGTCAGTCTCTCCCTCCTGGACCTGGAGACTTACCCAGAATCACTGTCAGTCCACATGTCTCTTTTGAGGCTGTGAGGACATCTGTCTCTGAACTGAAAGAGCGACTGGAGGACGTCTTCAAGAGGGAATTAGTCAAAATCTCTCAAACAGGTTAGAACTACTGAAACAACTTCCCAATGATTTCTGTAATTAAAAAGAACAATTGCTACTAACAGAATACATATCAATGGAAAAAATGACCGCCACTATCAATAATCAGATAGCAAACTTTGAGGAAACATGGAACCCACTTATCAAATTTTTAATGCAATAAATCTACCAACCCATTCACTCCACCCAACACACACCAAAGCCTTCACTCCACCCAACACACACCAAAGCCTTCACTCCACCCAACACACACCAAAGCCAGACACACACATACACGGACATATGCACACACAATACAATATAAGTGCATATTGAAGGTCATTGAAACAACTACAAAGCAAATCCCACAAAGCACAACCTTCTCACAA
Source organism: Ilyophis sp. 1 JC-2022 (assembly GCA_022702515.1). Classification (NCBI taxonomy): domain Eukaryota; kingdom Metazoa; phylum Chordata; class Actinopteri; order Anguilliformes; family Synaphobranchidae; genus Ilyophis; species Ilyophis sp. 1 JC-2022. The sequence continues at coordinate 112,026,477 of CM040396.1, forward strand.
CGTAGGAGCTATCCCTAGTAATGAACATCGAATACAGTCGGCTATACATTCTGAACTATTAAAATAGCAAAAAACACAAGTAGAAAATAAAAGATAAACAGGAAGTACGTACTATATAATTGGCCCTATATAGGTAAGACACGGTAAGTAAAGGAGAAAAATGATTTATTCCACAATTCATAAAAGGCTTACAGATGACAACCCAGTCAGAACCGGACCCACGCTGGGTTTAAAAATATTAAAATGGGGCAAAAAGTGAAGTGCGATAACTTGTCAATAAAACAGGGGTCATAGCTGGGGCTTGTTTAAGTTGAGCAAGACACCTACTATAATGTACATACATGTTTTTTTAATGCATATACCGTTTAAATGTCACTTTCTATCCTGTTATGACAGTTAATAGCAGCACAAAGGTTTTAATTTTTCTGCATGTGATGGCTCATCCTGTGCAGTAAAGCAGTTTGCACTGCTGTAAAACAGCAGCAGAGATTTGTGAGATGGGCGGAGAGATGCAGCATTCCTGGGGAGTGGAATCTCTTCTCATTATTCCCTTTGATTGAGATGAAAGCACATTTATGTCTTCCTCATACTTTCACATGGCTGACTGATGCTCCTTTACATAAATATGTCATCCTGCAACTTCTAGTGACTAATCAGCCTTTTACTGACAAACTACATCCCATAATAAGTGTGTGGGAGTCTGTATTGGATATGAGTGTAAACAGGGCCTCTGCTACCTGCCCTCTGTATGCTCACCATGGCAACCAGGGAAATTCCCAACTGTCAAAATTACTGAATCTTCAGCTCTCACCAAGATATTATGTGATATTAATCAAACTTTTTATTTTATATTTACATTATTCCTGAATGAGCTGCAGTTTCATGATTTACATGCATTTTATTTGTTAAAATAGATTTCAATTTCTGCAGGAATTATGGTATGAAGGTTATCTTTAGGAGCTCATCTTTCTTGTGATCTCTCTCTACAGTGGAAGACGTCCATATTCTATGGACCAGAGAGGACTTCTTACAATGTGAGTCTGTAATTAAACCAAAATTAACCGAATTAAGCAACGTGAGAATATGAGGTGATATGAAGAAAAATATTATTGAAAGTCTTTTCTATATTTATGACATACTTTTTTGGGGGGTACACCTGGGGACTTGTACCTGGAGGAGTATCTGCAGAGAAACTGGGAGGGTGTGCTGGAAAAGGCATGTGCCAGGATGTCAAGGTGGAAATGGCTTCTTCCACAGGTTTCCTTTAGAGGACGAGTGTTGATTTTAAACAGCCTGGTAGCATTAGCATTGTGGAGGTTAGCGGTGCTGTCAGCACCTGATGGCTTTCTTCCAACACGCCAAAGGTCTCTGGTGCAGTTTTTTTGCTTGGGGCAGCGGTGCTGTATTTGCCCATGGTTGGGGCAGTATTGGCTCAGGGCAGCGGTGCTGTATTTGCCCCTGGTTGGGGCAGTACTGGCTTAGGGCAGTGGTGCTGTATTTGCCCCTGGTTGGGGCAGTACTGGCTCAGGGCACAATGCTTGTGCACAATGGAGGAGCCCCTTTTTAATAATGCCCTGCTCAATCGGCCCCCTCTTATTGTGCAAAGGTCAAAAGCCCCGTTCATAAGGGCAGGTCTGACCTAACTGGCCCATTTGAGGAAGGTGGATGGTGGGGGCTGGAGAGCAGCACAGGGGGGGTCCGTTCTGGGGGGGCTCTCTGCCTCATGGAAATGTGTGAATCAGTTGCATTTATGTGTGAATTAGTTGCATTATTTGTGGATCAGTTGCATTATTTGTTGATCAGTTGCATTATATGTGGATCAGTTGCATTATATACGCATTGCCTAAGTAGAGGTTGGGCCACACTTCGTTGACTGGTCCTCTTGGGCTGATGTTCTCCAGCAGAAGGAGCTGGAGTTCAGGAACTGAAGGTGTGGAGTACCCTTCTCTGTCTTTTTGTGATTTTTTGGGGTCCATTCTGTAAAAGGAAAGAGGTTGAATTGTAATTTTATTCTGTAAAAGGAAAGAGGTTGAATTGTGTGACTTTTATTCTGTAAAAGGAAAGAGGTTGAATTGTGACTTTTATTCTGTAAAAGGAAAGAGGTTGAATTGTGTGACTTTTATTCTGTAAAAGGAAAGAGGTTGAATTGTGTGACTTTTATTCTGTAAAAGGAAAGAGGTTGAATTGTGTGACTTTTATTCTGTAAAAGGAAAGAGGTTGAATTGTGTGACTTTTATTCTGTATAAGGAAAGAGGTTGAATTGTGTGACTTTTATTCTGTAAAAGGAAAGAGGTTGAATTGTGTGACTTTTATTCTGTAAAATGAAAGAGGTTGAATTGTGTGACTTTTAGTATCTAATGCCATACATGTATGTCATTAACTTTCATACGCAAGCAAATTGTGGGGAAGACGATGGGAAGAATGCTGTACGATAATGTTTAGAGAGATTACAAGACGTGCTTCTGAAACTACTCCAACTACTTAATTTAGCGACTGAAACTACTTCATTTAGTTACTGAAACTACTCCAACTACTTCATTTAGTTACTGAAACTACTCCAACTACTTCATTTAGTTACTGAAACTACTCCAACTACTTCATTTAGTTACTGAAACTACTCCAACTACTTCATTTAGTTACTGAAACTACTCCAACTACTTCATTTAGTTCATAGAGCGGCCTCTATCCCTGACAGAGAGAAATTTGATTCGGTATCTGTCAAAATTTGATTGATGGGGTCAAAGGTCAATTTATGAATATTAATGAGTTTATGAAAAATTATGATTATGCATAAATTATTATTTTTTTAATGATTTTTTTTTTTTTATGATTATGATGATGCATCATCATTCGGGTCGGGGGTTTGTGGGTTTTTCGTTCCAAGGGTTTGTCGATGTCATTTTATTGGGAATTGTTGTAAGCGTTGTGGTTTTGTGACGAATTGTTTTTATGGACGGCCAGGGTGCTTAGGGGAAACATATTGGCAATGTGTTGTACATTGTTTTATTTGAAAAACATCGTGAAAAAGTAATGGTGTATAAATGTATAGGTTATTAGTTGTAGCAGTAGTAGTAGTAGCAGCGGTAATTAAGTTTTATTTAAAAAAGCAGTTTGTGTTAGCACAGCTTGTTAAAAAGAATAGAATAATTCAAGCAGGCTGTTAAAACGTGAAAAAGCGCCGTGGACTATAACGAAAAAACATTATACAGAATCATTGTAAAGACTTGTTAGATGCCAAGAAGAAAGAAAACATAAACTCTGTGTCGAAAAGCCTGTCTTTTATTCATGTCTTTTCGCCTGCAAAGCCTGTGGGCTACACCCACAACCATCACATGGTGAATACCACATAAAAAAAAAAAAATTTATGCATAATCATAATTTTTCATAAACTCATTAATATTCATGAATTGACCTTTGACCCCATCAATCAAATTTTGACAGATACCGAATCAAATTTCTCTCTCCTGACATCTGGAACTAAAGACTATGAACTAAGAACCCCTATGCAAGTGGAGTTGTGTGTATAAAAATTATTATTACTGTGGCATTTGAGTAAGCGGTTACAAGGGGGAGAGTGCTATGTATAATTATAAACATAAGAGTAGGCTACATCATACTGTACATATATCTACAGTATAGGCTGATATTCTCTCAGCATGTAGCTTCAATTTGGCCGAGAATTAACTCATGAGAAAGCTTTCATTGCATGTATTTTATGTCATAACAAAGGCTAATTGTAACTATCTTAAACTAATATGTGCAGAAACACGACAGGACTTTTACTTTCAGACCCCTGGATTTTACACCTCTGGTCATGGCAATATGGTAAAAGAATCCTACGATCCCTCAGCTTGTTTATGCAGAAGTATTATAGTATAGTATCAGCTTGTTTATGCAGTAGTATTATAGTATAGTATCAGCTTGTTTATGCAGTAGTATTATAGTATAGTATCAGCTTGTTTATGCAGTAGTATTAAAGTATAGTATCAGCTTGTTTATGCAGTAGTATTATAGTATAGTATCAGCTTGTTTATGCAGTAGTATTATAGTATAGTATCAGCTTGTTTATGCAGTAGTATTATAGTATAGTATCAGCTTGTTTATGCAGTAGTATTATAGTATCAGCTTGTTTATGCAGTAGTATTATAATATAGTATCAGCTTGTTTATGAAGTAGTATTATAGTATAGTATCAGCTTGTTTATGCAGTAGTATTATAGTATAGTATCAGCTTGTTTATGCAGTAGTATTATAGTATAGTATCAGCTTGTTTATGCAGTAGTATTATAGTATCAGCTTGTTTATGCAGTAGTATTATAGTATAGTATCAGCTTGTTTATGCAGTAGTATTATAGTATAGTATCAGCTTGTTTATGCAGTAGTATTATAGTATAGTATCAGCTTGTTTATGCAGTAGTATTATAGTATAGTATCTGCTTGTTTATGCAGTAGTATTATAGTATAGTATCAGCTTGTTTATGCAGTATTATTATAGTATCAGCTTGTTTATGCAGTAGTATTATAGTATAGTATCAGCTTGTTTATGCAGTAGTATTATAGTATAGTATCAGCTTGTTTATGCAGTAGTATTATAGTATAGTATCAGCTTGATTATGCAGTAGTATTATAGTATAGTATCAGCTTGTTTATGCAGTAGTATTATAGTATAGTATCAGCTTGTTTATGCAGTAGTATTATAGTATAGTATCAGCTTGTTTATGCAGTAGTATTATAGTATAGTATCAGCTTGTTTATGCAGTAGTATTATAGCATAGTATCAGCTTGTTTGTGCAGTAGTATTATAGTATAGTATCAGCTTGTTTATGCAGTAGTATTATAGTATAGTATCAGCTTGTTTATGCAGTAGTATTATAGTATAGTATCAGCTTGTTTATGCAGTAGTATTATAGTATAGTATCAGCTTGTTTATGCAGTAGTATTATAGTATAGTATCAGCTTGTTTATGCAGTAGTATTATAGTATAGTATCAGCTTGTTTATGCAGTAGTATTATAGTATAGTATCAGCTTGTTTATGCAGTAGTATTATAGTATAGTATCAGCTTGTTTATGCAGTAGTATTATAGTATCAGCTTGTTTATGCAGTAGTATTATAGTATAGTATCAGCTTGTTTATGCAGTAGTATTATAGTATAGTATCAGCTTGTTTATGCAGTAGTATTATAGTTTAGTATCAGCTTGTTTATGCAGTAGTATTATAGTATAGTATCAGCTTGTTTATGCAGTAGTATTATAGTATAGTATCAGCTTGTTTATGCAGCAGTATTATAGTATAGTATCAGCTTGTTTATGCGGTAGTATTATAGTATAGTATCAGCTTGTTTATGCAGTAGTATTATAGTATAGTATCAGCTTGTTTATGCAGTAGTATTATAGTATAGTATCAGCTTGTTTATGCGGTAGTATTATAGTATAGTATCAGCTTGTTTATGCAGTAGTATTATAGTATAGTATCAGCTTGTTTATGCAGTAGTATTATAGTATAGTATCAGCTTGTTTATGCAGTAGTATTATAGTATAGTATCAGCTTGTTTATGCAGTAGTATTATAGTATAGTATCAGCTTGTTTATGCAGTAGTATTATAGTATTGTATCAGCTTGTTTATGCAGCAGTATTATAGTATAGTATCAGCTTGTTTATGCAGTAGTATTATAGTATAGTATCAGCTTGTTTATGCAGTAGTATTATAATATAGTATCAGCTTGTTTATGAAGTAGTATTATAGTATAGTATCAGCTTGTTTATGCAGTAGTATTATAGTATAGTATCAGCTTGTTTATGCAGTAGTATTATAATATAGTATCAGCTTGTTTATGCAGTAGTATTATAGTATAGTATCAGCTTGTTTATGCAGTAGTATTATAGTATAGTATCAGCTTGTTTATGCAGAAGTATTATAGTATAGTATCAGCTTGTTTATGCAGTAGTATTATAGTATAGTATCAGCTTGTTTATGCAGTAGTATTATAATATAGTATCAGCTTGTTTATGCTGTAGTATTATAGTATAGTATCAGCTTGTTTATGCAGTAGTATTATAGTATAGTATCAGCTTGTTTATGCAGTAGTATTATAGTATAGTATCAGCTTGTTTATGCAGAAGTATTATAGTATACCTCACAGCCCCTCACAGTCCAGCAGTATCTCAGGTCGATAAGGTAGGCCGACAGTATCTTCTGTAAAGTACGATAATGGTCATGTGTGTGTCAGCATTTTCAGTTGTCTGGCTTCAAAGTACTTTGTAAAACTGCGCATCAGCATGTGCCAACACACTTTCTCTACGTTCAGATAAGGATGTGGTTTGAGGGTTACTCCAAACAGGATGTAGCATACCCATATTAACTACCTAAGAATATCGGGTTACACTGTGCTGGAAATATGAGCTGACCCAGCAATGGTATACATCAGCAATCTGTATGATAGCACATACACTAAGATAAAAACCTGTGACAGCTTCAGCAACGATGTGTTAAGCCAAGCTATCAGCTTGTTTGAGAATACTGATTCCGGACTCAACCTGTACTCTGCTCTCTCCTCCCAAGTCAGAACTCAGGACGGGGGGAGGTCAACGGTGTCCTCCAGAACGGGAATTAATCAAACGTTTTCATCTCATGTTGCACATGAACATCGTCTGATCTGTGATTACCATATAGCCTTACGCCGCGAGGTCGGCCACAGTAGATATTGGAGCCGTCGCAGGAAACGTGAATCCCGGTGCATTCTGGCCGGATGCCGTGCAGCGCTTGCCTTGGCTTAATGCATTTGGCTCCCTTCCATTAGCAAATTAAGAAATGAAGAGCGCAACATTCACCGGCTTATTGTTGTTATTGATCTACAGATTGTGCAAGTGACCCGTCTTAAGCAGCTCAGCTGAGAAACCCTGTCTGGTAGAAATGTTGATTACATTCTACTAGAACAATCGATCTTTTATGAGTTTCACTATTCAATAGATCAGCAATGGAAGAAACTTGTCAGGTCAACAAAAAAACAAAATGCGTGGGCTGTCAAATTTATTTCCACAGGAATGAGTGTCACCCTGGCATCTTTGTCTGATTTGCATACCGCTTAATTGTGTCGTACCTAATGAGTTATGAATAGACAATTCATGCAACGACACAATACAATTACTGTAATATGACTAGGCGTAATATTGTTAAGACAGTATTATTGTAAATATATTACACACAGTTACTGTATTTTGCATTCAAACATGAAATATCCTGTCAAACAAAATGCAAAAACTTGCAAACTGATTAGCATGTGTTTTGCATGTATTCACTTCCACTAGGCTTGGGGAACCATGTATAAAAAAGGGCTGTAATTCCTACACAGACGGTTCAGTCGATATGGAGGTACCCTCAAATTAAAGCTAGCAGTCTGCAGTATTAGCTCATAGTCATCGTGTCATTTCAAATCCAATGTGCTGGAGTACAGCCAAACCCACAAATCTCACAGGCTAAGATCCGTCTGAACAGAGGAGAATCATACACACTGCTGGCATTCGCTGTGGGCTCTATGGCTCTAGTCTTGCCTTGCCGTTAGACTGCTCCTTTTGTGCTGCGGTTTACATGCAGCTCTTGGTTTAGATCGGGGAGTATTTCACAAAGCAGGATTACTGATTTAGCTGGATAACGGCAATGAGTAAAATCCAGAACAGCTCTTTTTGCTTCAGTCCATGTTCCAGATTTTGGAGGGTTCCGGGTTTTACTCACTGCAGTTATCCAGCTAACTCGGTAATCCTTCTTTGTGAAATACCCCCAAACTCAACTCCCAGGGGCCCGCAGTGTTTGCGGGTTTTTGTGGTTTCCTTTAAATCAGCTGCCAATTAAGGCCTGAAGAACAAGGCGTGTGGATTGGACCACTGGTGCAGAGGACACTATGAAAACCAGGAGACTCTGCAGCCCTCCAGGACTGGAGTTTGACACCTGTGGTTTAGATTGGATACTCAAATCCAAATCCGGCCCTGGGTTTTTTTTTTTTTTTCTCCCAAAATTAGAAACTGAAATTGTTTAAAGGGTTGATGACAACACAACGTTTCAGTGGGAGTCTGATGATTGGCTGCTAACTTTGGCAGTCTCTGACCTCTGAATTCTCCTGTCACAGAATGAGGAATCGATACGGCGCTCACTCAAAGCCTTTCTGCCTAAAGACGCCTCAGTATCGTTCCCCACTGCTCATTCTGACCCCACGGAAAAACAACCGACCCCCGGATCATTTGTCTAGTATAGAAAAGTGACCCCGCCCCACCTATGGAAAAATCCACATTGTGCGATGCAGGCTTTTGGGATTGGGGTCAATTGTCTATAATCTAAACCATTGTTATGAAGTTTAATAAATACTCAATAAATACTCAGTCAATCAGTGGGGTCACTTTTCTATCTGACACCGGAAAAATCTCTTGCAAAACCTACTATGATTGCTTAGTGCTGCAGCTTAGTAGTGACTAGGACATAAATAAATAAATAAAAGTTTTTTTTACTGTTCTCACATAATACTATAAACACAAGATAAAATAGACCAGGTAAAATGGCTATCTGTAAGCACCCCCCTTTTGCTCAAACTGATTGTTCAGTCTCCCAATCCAGCCCCAGCCCCAGCCCCAGCCCCCAGCCCCCAGCCCCCAGAGGTCATGCATTTCAGAAATCTGCATTTTCAAAATGGAGGTTGCCTGTTAATAAATCGGACATGGGTCAAAGAGTTTAAAGCTTCGAGGCCTGGATACATTAATTATGCCCAATAACAAAATGCGTAAAGCATAAACAATGCTGAGTGCTAATGTGGTACTCTATTAATAAGTCCCATTTATATTCACTACACATTTCACCCCATCATTATTTCTAAACTGTGGAAAAAGTAGCCAAAAATGGAATTACATGTAGGCTCATGGTGACTAGCCAGCTATTGACTATAAGATTGTACCTTTTAAATTATATAGTATTACATATAGTTCTGCATGTTCTGTTAGCTATCTTATTGTACACTAATATGAGTCAATTTTGTGGGCTGTCTATCAAAAGTGCCCTTATGAATATTCATTACGGAAAGAAAACGCCCCTTCAGTCTTCCAAGATCTCTCCCCTGTGTAAATACTTTAAATCGAAATGAATCTTTTTCTGATTTTATTGTTTCTAGAGTTGGAAAAGTTAAATATCAATATTTTTTCATGGCTTATTGAACACTTGAGTAAAAAATAAAGTGACTGTACGGGATATTTTGTAAAATGATGTTTATTATATGAGGTTTGTCTGGTGGTGTCTCTTCCAGGTAAAATGGGAGGGAGATGGCGGTCCCCGAGCTCACTGTTTCTCACTGGAGCCCGAGGCATGTGGCTCGCTGGCTGAAGACAGAGGGGTATGGCGAGTATGTGGAGCTACTCTGCACCCAGCACCGCCTGGACGGGCCCAGCCTGCTGACGCTGACAGAGTACGACCTCCGCAACCCGCCGCTGGAGATCAAGGTTCTTGGCGACATCAAACGCTTGATGCTGTCGCTGCGGAGACTGAGGAGGCAGAACAGAGCCGCCCTGCAGGACCTGGGCGTGGCCTCTTTTGAGGGGCTGGACAATGCCTGTAATGGGCGGGGCCGGATATATGAGGAGCGGAGTCAGGCATATAATGGGCGGGGCCAGGCCTGTGGGGGGCGGGGTCAGTCCTGTAATGGGTGGGGCCAGGACTTTGAGGGGCAGGATCAGGTGTATAACAGGCGGGCCGTGGCCTGTGATGGGCGTGGCCATACTTATAATGGGCGGTCGGACTCGGTGAGCTGCCACCAGCACTCTAACGGGCACTACAGGCAGCGCGGGCCGGAGCTGGACCCCGAGTGCTGGAAGACGGCGGTGAGCTCCGTGTACGTCATGCTCGTGTTCGGATTCACCTCCGTCGTCATGGTGATCGTGCACGACCGCGTGCCCGACATGCAGACCTACCCGCCCTTGCCTGATATATTCCTGGACAGGTGAGTGCTCTGGTGCACAGGTGCACTGCTGAACAGGTACCTTGTGTCTCTGCCATGTTCCGCCTCTTATTGGATGGTGTGTATGTCTCATGCCAGCATGACTGAAGCATTCATCATTTATTCATATTGCCTAGGTAGGTATGCAATCTATAGTAATATAAAAATCTAGTATTTAATGATAAAGGCTTGCAGGTGTCATACTGCAGAAAGGGAATATGTTTAGATCAGGGATGTTAAACTCCAGTCCTGGAGGGGGTGCAGTGTCTGCAGGTTTAACTCCAGTCCTGGAGGGGGCGCTGTGTCTGCAGGTTTAATTCCAGTCCTGGAAGGGGTGCTGTGTCTGCAGGTTTAATTCCAGTCCTGGAAGGGGCGCTGTGTCTGCAGGTTTAATTCCAGTCCTGGAAGGGGCGCTGTGTCTGCAGGTTTAACTCCAGTCCTGCTGGTTTTCCGTGTGTTTCAGCACGAGTGATTAATGCCGGTAATTGATTGGCCAAAGAGTCACCACACCTTGTGTTCAAGGTCTTTATTGGCTGAGAGGAAACCACAAATACCTGCAGACTCTGCAGCCCTCCGGAACAGGAGTTTGACGCCCCTGGTTTAGATAAATTATAAAATAAAACCTGGAATCGGATATTGCAGAGCATACGGATGGTGATGTGAATAGGTGTAAACAGGATTTACTGTATCTCTATATATAAAGTGAGTGTGTTAAACTTCACCTTGTTATTGTGTCCTCCAGAAGGGTTTCTGGGAGGTCAGGTTTGCAATAGCAAGGTGAGTTGCAGGTGTTAAGCAGGCTGCAGGTTAAATGTAAATGTAAATACAACCTTTTCACTGGTCAAATCTTTGCAAAGGAGAAAAAAATGAAATATTTGGATGAACTGGCTAATTTATTGAAATATTATAATTTGGTGTCTAAATTAAACAGCTCTTAAATGATTATCTCTGGATTTAGCACAAAGAAGCATGTGGTTAGCTTGCATAGACCCTTCATGTTTTTAGTGTTCAGTCAGTGTTCATCATGCTAGCGGGATTCAGTTAAAAAGTTCCTTTCAAATGGAGATCAAGGATGTCCTGGTACTTTAGTGGTTCAATCCACAAAAGATCTAAAAAAACTCTCAAAACTATCCATGCCCTCATTTCCTCAAGAACTCTGCTCCATATCCTGGGGTCCTGTCGTTTGGAACGGGAGGCCTGTATGTGTCCCACAAGCCACCTGTGGGGAGTTTCATATAACAGCCACATTCTAACGGTGATTTAAAATTGACAGGACAGGTTGACATAAACGTTGAATGTAAAAACATTGCATTTTTCCAGCATGGCCAGCTTGACCAAAGACCAAACCACTCAGAGAGAGAGCGCTTGTGCTTGTAATGTAACCCTGAGCCCCCAAACCCCACACCCTGATCCCCCAAACCCCACACCCTGAGCCCCCAAACCCCCACACCCTGAGCCCCCAAACCCCACACCCTGAGCCCCCAAACCCCCACACCCTGAGCCCCCAAACCCCACACCCTGAGCCCCCAAACCCCCACACCCTGAGCCCCCAAACCCCCACACCCTGAGCCCCCAACCCCCACACCCTGAGCCCCCAAACCCCACACCCTGAGCCCCCAAACCCCCACACCCTGATCCCCCAAACCCCACACCCTGAGCCCCCAAACCCCCACACCCTGAGCCCCCAAACCCCCACACCCTGATCAGGCCAGAGGAGGATGGGCTCCCTTTTCTTTATTACTCTTAAACCAATTACATAATATCTATAACCTATGATCAAGTGTTTGCTCAACCTGTGAATCAACATCTACGTAAATCTGAGTTAGTGCTCACTCCAGTGCTGAGCTAGAACTGCACATCTAATCTGTGCTGTTTGTTCAGCACCTGTATTTACTGAGGCCTGTTGATTATAGGGGCCACAGGTTGAGGGCAAGAAGCAAAGATCACTCAGCAATACCATAGACGTACCCGCAGCATCAACAACCATAGAGACGCTCATTGTTTACTCTGTTTTCACTTAAGCAAACACATTCATATTTTATTGTCTTGTTGACGGTTGGTTTTGGTTTGTAAATGGCTGCTTATGCTGGGAGCCGTCCACTCAGTATCATGTTCTGGAATGTTCCTTTTCATAGGTCTCTTACCCCCACGGAGTGGAGAGGGACTCTTACGACTTTTTGCAACTTCTTTAAATAATAATGTGGGTGATGCTGATGGTGACTGATAGATCCTCTACCCTTTTTTGCAGTGTACCCAGAATACCCTGGGCCTGATAGATCCTCTACCCTTTTTTACAGTGTACCCAGAATACCCTGGGCCTGATAGATCCTCTACCCTTTTTTACAGTGTACCCAGAATACCCTGGGCCTTTGCCATGGCGGAGACATGCGGACTGATCCTGTGTATTATATGGCTGCTGGTTCTTCTGCTTCACAAACACAGGTACTGTGCTGAAATGATCCGCAATGCCGTCTGCAGAGCGCGAGCTTGAGCCTCATGAGTGTGTGTTCATTTCTGCAGCATTGTAGGAGTGTGGCCTTGTGTACGGCCATCTGAACACCAGGATGTCCTTCTGAGAGAAAGACTGGGCTCATGGCTAGTTGGGAGTACATTTGCTATGTGGTCCCAGGTGTTTTGGGATGCGGTTGCTATGTGGTCCCAGTTGTGTTGGGATGCGGTTGCTATGCACTCTCAGCTGTTTTGGGATGCGGTTGCTATGTGGTCCCAGTTGTGTTGGGATGCGGTTGCTATGTGACCTCTCCCTTGCAGGTCGATCCTGATGCGACGTCTCTGCAGCCTGATGGGGACGGTCTTTATGCTGCGCTGCGTCACCATGTTCGTCACCTCGCTCTCCGTCCCGGGACAGCACCTACAGTGTTCCGGAAAGGTACCACACCTGCCGTGTAACGCTAATTTACCATCTCAATCTCAATGCGCTTCACAGTGTCGTGGGGTTATAGAACAGAAAGGTCTGGTTCGGGTGTGATGATCTAGATAGGCTAGAACAGGAGTGACGTGGCAGGTGATGGTTTTTCATTCAGCTCGAGACGTCTTGTAGGCAAACTGAGATGCGTGCTGAGACCAGCGTACCAGAGAGAGATGAGAAGAAATAAGACATGCCAAGGAAATGACAGAACCAAGAGACTAAGGGCCTGATTTAAGACCTTTAGCCTTTTAGCACACGCAAAACCAATAACATAACCAATGATTGGGGCAAAACTAATACCAAGACCAGGTTTTGCGTGTGCTAAAGGTTTTAGTAAATAATAATAATAATGCCTTACATTTATATAGCGCCTTTCTCACCAACCGGTGACTCAAAGCGCTTACAATGATGAGGGGGAAACTCACCTCAACCACCAGAATGCTCACCACACATCAGCTGAGGTGGAGAGGGAGAGAATAAGTTTTTTTTTGCCAATTAAACTGGGGGATGATTCAGTGGCAGATTGAAAGAGCCTGGGTTGGGAGTTTAGCCAGGACACCGGGGAAACCCCTACTCTTTGCGATAAGTGTCATGGGATCTTTAATGACCACAGTGAGTCAGGACCTCGGTTTAACGTCTCATCCGAAAGACGGCATCTCCTACAGCACAGTGTCCCCATCACTGCACTGGGGCATTGGGGTTTTTATTTTGACCAGAGGGAAGACTGCCCCCTACTGGCCCACCAACACCACTTCCAGCAGCAACTTAGTTTTCCCAGGAGGTCTCCCATCCAAGTACTAACCAAGCCCACACCTGCTTAGCTTCAGTCATTCAGCAGGAGCAGAGTGCATACTCTGCATACAGTCCATACCACCGTATGGCTGCTGGCACTAAATCAGGCCCTTAGTTTGGAGAGAGATGAGGAAAGCACTATAGACACCTGTAGAGAGATTATGAGGGTGCTCACTATGTCCAAGGGGCTCATTTGCCCTTGATTCCTGTCTGAATGGCTGATTTGCCCTTGATTCCTGTCTGAATGGCTGATTTGCCCTTTATTTCTGTCTGAATGGCTGATTTGCCCTTGATTCCTGTCTGCTTTGCCCTTGATTCCTGTTTGAATGGCTGATTTGCCTTTGATTCCTGTCTGAATGGGTGATTTGCTCTTGATTCCTGTCTGAATGGCTGATTTGCCTTTGATTCCTGTCTGCTTTGCTCTTGATTCCTGTTTGAATGGCTGATTTGCCTTTGATTCCTGTCTGAATGGCTGATTTGCTCTTGATTCCTGTCTGAATGGCTGATTTGCCCTTGATTCCTGTCTGAATGGCTGATTTCCCCTTAATTCCTATCTGAATGGCTGGTTTGTTTTTTATGCTGGTCTGAATGGCTGACTTGCCCTTGATTCCGGTCTGAAATGCTTATTTGATTCTGTAGATGTATGGGGATGTGTGGGAGAAGCTGTGGCGGGCGCTGGCCATTTGGAGCGGATTTGGGATGACCCTGACGGGCGTGCACACCTGTGGGGACTACATGTTCAGCGGCCACACCGTGGTCCTCACAATGCTCAACTTCTTCGTCACGGAGTGTGAGTGCACAGCGTGGCGCAGTGTGTGTGTGTGAGAGGTGTGTGAGAGGTGTGTGAGAGGTGTGTGAGTGTGTGTGTGAGTGTGAGTGTACCGCCACTGCAGGCTTTTATTCCCCACATACAGTAGCAGTTTATATTAACCTGTTCATGGCCATTACATTACATTAATTTAGGGGAACCCTTATCCAGAACGAAACATGTTTGAAGATTGTTTTTTATTAGCTTATTTTTAACAAAAAGAACAAATAGGATCCCTCCTGTATTTTTCTGTAGAGCAGGTAAGCAGTAAGTTGTTCCATTCCCAGGTTTTTTGCTTCCACCAGTTATCCTGGCCCAATTAGACCACAGTCACATGTTTCATACAGGGAAACTGTGATTCGTGGGCTTATCAATAACTTTTGCCGAAATGTCAGAACACATAAGTGATTGGGTGGATTAATTACTTAGCGGAAGTTAACGGATCAGATTGTCCTTGCTCTGCCGTGGAGCATGTTCTGCTGTGGTACTCCTGCTGGCCAAACAGAAACTTACCCCGGGTGCACAGGTGTACAATCTGGGTTCACAAAGTAAATGTCCTCCCCATTATTTTGTTCCAATCACCTGGATTTGTTCATTGGCACAATTCTCAGCCAGGAGGTAGAACTATTTGTGAAATCAGCCGGCTGAATACAAACACAGCAGGACTTTTACTTTCTGACCCATGGACTCTCCACCTCTGCCCGAGTGTTCCTCCCCAAGACGTTCTCATCTGGTCTGTTTGCTTAGAAAGTCACACGTCTTCATGTTTCCGGCCTCACTAAGGAGCTTTTTACTCCAGTTACTGAGGAGATGTGATCAGTCGTCTTATGTTCTTGTTCCTCTGCTGCCCTCATCTGGACGTTGTTGGTAATTCAGGTGTCGGTAACACTGCAACGCCTTGACTGAAACTGTTACTTGTTTCTCTGTTTTGTTGCATACAGAAAGCTGCGAAATTCATAAAAATTGTAAATGTAAATTTGTGAAAACTACTTGTTTCAATAAAGTTACTATAGACAATGTGTTACAGATTTACACTTACATTTATTGTCTAATATAAGTTAATGTAAGTAATGTATTAAAATACTTAAAATAAATAATTAAAAGAAAATGCATGTATTTTGCTGTTGGTGTCTGACGTATAATTCTTCTATTGTTTCACACCTGTGAACGCCATTTTTTCCCTCCCTTAACTTTTAGATACGCCAAGAGGCTGGAACTTCATACACACCTTATCCTGGGTGCTGAACCTGTTCGGCATCTTCTTTATCCTGGCGGCGCATGAGCACTACACGATAGATGTGTTCATCGCGTTTTACATCACCACGCGGATCTTTATGTACTACCACACGCTAGCGAACACGCGGGCGTACCAGCAGAGCCGACGAGCACGCGTCTGGTTCCCCATGTTCTCCTTCTTCGAGCGCAATGTCCACGGGCCTGTCCCAAATGAATACTGCTGGCCCTTCGACAAGCCTGCTGTCATGAAAATGCTGATTGGCTAAGCCCGCCATCATGAAAATTCTGTCACAGTAACGGTCTTTGAGATTGCAACGTTACGCTCAAATGGTGACCCAATAACAAGGAGCAGGCATTGGATATCTGCTTTGTGATTGGTAGTGAAGTTGGATATCTGCTTTGTGATTGGTTGTGAAGTTGGAGCTCTGCTTTGTGATTGGTAGTGAAGTTGGAGCTCTGCTTTGTGATTGGTTGTGAAGTTGGATATCTGCTTTGTGATTGGTAGTGAAGTTGGATCTCTGCTTTGTGATTGGTTGTGAAGTTGGAGCTCTGCTTTGTGATTGGTAGTGAAGTTGGATCTCTGCTTTGTGATTGGTAGTGAAGTTGGATCTCTGCTTTGTGATTGGTAGTGAAGTTGGATCTCTGCTTTGTGATTGGTAGTGAAGTTGGATCTCTGCTTTGTGATTGGTAGTGAAGTTGGATTGTAGGATTAGGTGAAAGACTGAATAGAGGGGGGGTCCTGGTATTGGAATGCAAGGAGTTAAGTCACACGCAGGTTCTCCCACGTTACTTTGATTACTGCTCATTTAAAAGGGAAATGCTGATGCATAAATGGACATAAGGATTCTTCTTGTTTTGTCTTGTGACATTTCAACGGATTGTTTTTTGGTCCAAGTCATTTTTAGACTTGGATTATTGCCAAAATATGGAATGAAATGAATATTTTGTCTTAAGATATTTAGTTTTCCAGTAAGCATTCAGTATTGTGGATGTGTGTGCATGCGTGTGTGTGCGTGTGTGCGCGTGTGTGTACATATTGTATTTACACTAAATCTGTCATTTAAGACTGGCCTACTTCAGGGGTTGTGCTAATGTAGGAAATTAAATGCTGATGTATCATTCAATTTAAGAGAAAGCTATGGGCACATTTGATCTCTTAAATAAAGAATGTAATATAAGTTTCTGTAGCTTACCACAAAGAAAAGATGGTTATTTGCATCACTTAAAATCACAGTTTAACTTTGTAATAGGAAATTCATATTATAATTTGACATAGAAAATAATTGTATTTATTTTTTTCCAGTTTTATTATTTTTATATAATGATGTTTTTTATTTGGTCGTGTCCAATTTAAATTTGAAATGTGAATTGTGTTATGTAATGGTTAAGTAATGTTATAACCTACTGTGCTGGAACAGCAATAAAACATTACAACAGTGCACTGCAAATATGTTTATTCTTTATCAATAACCCATCACATTCAGGCTGGGTTCTACTTGGATCATTTGTAAGATGATGTTGCTGTTAACTCCAAAAAGCAGAGAGAGCATTTCATCTAAACTTGGTCATTATTCCAATCACAATATAAAATAAAATCTACCCAATTGTCTGCTGTAGGTTTTGTTTATAGTTGATGTACAGGGTGTATAAGCGAATGCATGTTAGACTATAGGGGGTCAGATCACCAGGGGGCTAGCTGGTGGGCTAGCTCTCAAAAAGGGCCATGCCAGAATACACTAAATGAGTGTTTCTTAAACCTGGTCCCGGGGCCCACTGTGTATGCTGGTTTTTATTTTAACCATAGTCACAAGCGCAGTATTGCAATCAGCTGATAATTGTTCGTAATTAGACGCTATTTGTTCTTAATTAGAATTGTTATGTCTATTGATTTACCTTCTTAAAGCCACATTATGCTAGAAATATCTGTGTGGCCTAAAACATAAATATCCCATATTCACAGCCCAGGAATTTCGATCAGGTCAGACCAACTTATGCTTTCATTTAAATTACACTGGAACAATATGGAACACATGGTTGGCTAAATGACTCGAAGTCATCAAGGGTCTGACGTATCAAACAAGCCTCAAACCATCACTCTGCTGCCAGAAATACAGTAGATATGGATGGATCACTTTAAAGGTTGTTTCTCCTGACAGATTTTCCTATTGAACTCTATGGAAAAATAAGTCAGGAGAAGAAACCATTAAACCATTTAAGCGTGATGTATTCCGCTATTGCTGTGGGAAAAGGTAAAACGCTGATTTTGTACTCATTTATCTTGAGTTCAATTAAGGGTTGGAAAGAAAGATGCAGATGTTGTGAAACATGGTAATTTATTAATGACAATAATCACTGGTTACGACTGTGAGAGCAAATAGGAACACATTCAATACTGTGGCGAAGTGAGCTATACCGCTCTTGTTAATAACCAGTCCGAGTCAGAGATTTTAGTGAACTGTGTGTTTTATTGGTTTAAAATAAAAAAAGTTTCACTGCTAGCTTTGATAGCAATGTTTTGATGTCCAATAATGTCCTGTCCATTTGATGTCCATTCTCGTCCTGTTAGACCTCAGCGCAGCTTTCGATACGGTCGATCACGGCATCTTTTGGACAGACTCAGAGAGTGGGCAGGGATATCTGGGAGCGCCCTAAACTGGTGTGCCTCCTACCTTAGGGACAGAAGCTTCTCCGTGGCCGTGGGCCCTTTTAAATCTGACCCCTCTGCCCTTTCGTGCGGCGTGCCCCAAGGTTCTGTCCTCGCCCCATCATTCTTCACTCTTTATATGCTCCCCCTGGCTCTCCTCATTGGTAAATTCTCCGGCATTTCCTACCACTGTTACGCTGACGACATCCAGCTGTACTGCTCTTTTAAACCGGACAAGTTGGAGACACTCACAGTCCTACTGGAGTGTCTCTCTGCCATTGAAAATTGGATGAGTTGCAATTTTCTGCAATTAAATTCCGCAAAGTCGGAGGTCCTGATTATTGCTGCCGACCATATAGCAGCTAGGGTGTCCACGCACTTGGGCACTTTTAAGGAAAATGTACGCACCCACCTGAGAAACCTGGGCGTCATTTTTGACCAAGCCATGCACCTGGACAAGCACGTCAAATCCCTCACCCGCACCTGTTTCTTTCACCTCAGAAACATTGCAAAACTCCGGTCCATCATATCTCACTCTGAATTGGAAATGTCCGTTCACGCCTTTATTTCATCAAGACTAGATTACTGCAACTCTCTGTTTACCTGCCTCAGTAAATCATCGGTCAACCAACTCCAATTAGTCCAAAATGCTGCCGCTAGACTGCTCACCAGGTCTAAAAAATCATGCCACATCACCCCCATCCTTGCTGCACTGCACTGGCTCCCTGTAAACCTCAGAATTCATTTCAAAATCCTGGTCTTCACCCACAGAGCCCTCCACGGTCACGCCCCCTCCTACTTATCTGACCTCATCCTCCCGTACTCATCCAGCCGGTCACTGCGATCAAATAATCAAGATCTCCTGATGGTCCCCAGGACCAGACTCATTACCAAAGGGGACCGAGCCTTTGGGGTGGCATCCCCAAGGCTCTGGAATGCCCTCCCCCCGGCCCTGCGAGCCGCCCCTTCTGAAAGTTATTTTAAGCAGCAGCTTAAGACTCACCTGTACCGGCAGGCTTTTGGCCATTTATAGTCATCCATTGTGTTTTTCCCTATCGTATTTGTTGTTTTACTGTGTTTTTATCTTGCTGAGTTTTTTCTTTTTATCACTTACTTTATTGTATTTTATTACACTGTATTGTATGGCATTTTACTGTTGTAAAGCACTCTGTGCACTCGTGCTGTGAAGGGTGCTATATAAATAAAGCTTTACTTACTTACTTACTTACTTAGGTCGGGGAAACTGAGAGGGGTGAGGCGGGGGAGATCGAAGAAGAGGACGGGGGAAACTGATTCTTCCTCGGTGTCCGAAATAACAGCGAGTCAAATGGGTGATGGCTCGATGTACACGGCTAAAGAAATAATACAGTTTCTAGTGGAAACTAAAGGGAAGTCGGTTATGCTGTCAGATTATTTTCCGGATGGGAATAAATTTTTAAGATCAGTAAAATCATTGTCAAAAAAAGCCTATTTACATACGCTGTCTCCTAAAAAGAGGTTTAGACTTAGGAAGTGGGCGACTGTAGTGCGGAAGACAATGTTTTAAAACTGATATGAATAGCATAATGCACTTTTTCCTTCTGATTTTCTCACGGGTTCCTGGTTGTCGGTTTCCCTTTCTTACCATGATGGAGCTTTTACGAATAGGCTCACTAAATATAAATGGCACCAGAGACGATTTAAAAAGGGGTTTGCTGTCAGAGTTAGTACAGCAGAAAATAATTGACATTTTATTTCTTCAGGAGACGCACTCTGATCAAAGTAATGAGGTTGATTGGGGGATCTGGTGGAAGGGGGGACATGTGCTAAGTCATGGTACTAATTTTAGTGCAGGGGTGGCAGTGCTGTTCTCCCCCTGTCTTGCAGTTACTATAAATGCGAAAAAAGAAGTGTGCCAAGGCCGGTTGTTAGTTGTGCACGCATGTGTGCAGCAACAGAAATGTACATTTATAAATGTGTATGCTCCAAATGATGGTCAAGCCCGGGAGGGTATTTTTGCAAAATTAAAGCAGGAGCTGCTACAAATCCCGCAAGACAGTTTTTTAATTATGGGGGGTGATTGGAACGGCACGGTAGATTTTAACGTTGATAGAAATGGGGAAGAACCCCATTTAAGGTCAGCTAGGGTTTTGGGCGATCTACTGGTGCAGTTTGATTTTATAGATACTTGGAGAAACAAATATCCAAGGAAGAAGGGGTACACATGGTTGAGAGTGGTTGGGCAGCGGGTCAGTGCTGCCAGGCTGGACAGGGTGTACATTCCGCTGCAGTACAACAATAGACTGGTACAGGCGGGTATTTTTCCAGTGCCATTTTCTGACCACCACATCGCTATGGCACATGTGACACTTGCACCAGGTCCCCAGAAATCTCCATACTGGAAATTTAATGTAAAGTTATTACAAGATGCCTCCTTTTGTACTGCTTTTGCAGATTTTTGGGATAGGTGGAGACAGGAAAAGGGAGGTTTTGAGTCCCTTAGACAGTGGTGGGAAATTGGGAAGACTCAGACTAAAATCTTTTGTCAACGGCATGCATCATTTTCAGCATGGGAAAAAAGAGGGTGATTGACAACATTGAGAGGAGGATCAGGGAAGTGGAGGAGGAGATAGTGGGCCAAAATCAGGTGGGGCGGAATAATGAGTTGCAGGAGCTGCGGAGAGACCTGGGCTCCTTTTTGAAAAAACAAAGGTGGCACTTGTAAGAGCTAGATTCTCCCTTTTGAGGGCGATGGATGCCCCAAGCTCATTTTTCTTTAACTTAGAGAGACAGGAGGGGCAAAGAAAATGTATGAACTGTCTCTGTCTTCTGGATGGGCGTGTTACATCAGAGCCCAGGGAGATAAGGGAGGCGGCAGTGGATTTTTACAAGCAGCTATATGCTGCAGAAGGCAGTGAGGCCACGTTGATGGGAGAGCTCCATCAAGACCTCCCCACATTGACCGAGGTGGAGAAAGCGGAGCTGGATTCACCCATCACATTGCAGGAGCTCACTGTAGCCATGAAGCAAATGGCAGCAGGTCGGGCCCCAGGGATAGACGGGCTGCCAGTGGACTTTTACAAAAAGTTCTGGGGACACATAGGAGGGGACTTTTACGACATGCTGCTGGAGTGCATGGAGGCAAAGGAACTTCCAACCAGCTGTCGCCGGGCAGTCCTCACACTGTTACCAAAGAAAGGGGACTTATGTTCACTAAAAAACTGGTGGCCGGTGGCCCTGCTGTGTACGGACTATAAGATACTGTCCAAGGCCCTCGCCAACCGGTTGAGGACCCACTTGGAATCGCTGGTAGAAAAAGACCAATCATACTGTGTGCCAGGACGTTCAATAATGGACAATTTGTTTTTATTAAGGGACATGATTGGGTTAGCAGAGGGTGGTCAGGTGGACTTTGGGCGGATCTCCTTAGATCAGGAGAAAGCATTTGATCGGGTGGACCGCCAGTACTTGTATAAAACTTTGCATGCTTTTGGGTTTGGGGAAGGGTTTATTGCCTTAGTGAGGCTGCTGTACAAGGGTGCCTCATGTCTGGTCAAAGTGGGAGGGGGGTTGAGTAAACCAGTATGGGTGGAGAGAGGGATACGGCAGGGTTGCCCTTTGTCTGGACAGCTATACACATTAGCGGTCGAACCACTGTTAGCAATGCTAAGACGGAGGATAAGGGGGGTAAGAATCCCAGGAGCCAGTGCTTCAAAAGCAGTAAGGTTGTCGGCATATGCTGATGACATTACTGTGTTGGTGAAGGACGGGGAGGACATACAAGCATTGGAGGACAGCCTCCGAGTGTATGAGGGTGCTTCCACAGCAAGGGTGAATTGGGGGAAAAGTGAAGCGTTGGCATGTGGCACATGGAGGGAGGGGTCCCTACCTCAACTGCCAGGGGGCTTGCAGTGGGGCCAGACAGGGGTTAAGGTACTGGGAGTCTACCTGGGAAAGAGCACTTTTATGGCCAGAAATTGGGAGGGGGTGGTTGATAAGCTGGAGGCTAGATTGGGGAAATGGAAGTGGCTGCTATCACGGGTGTCATACAGGGGGAGGGTACTAATAATTAACAACCTGGTGGCATCCGCTCTGTGGCACCGGCTGATGGTACTGAACCCCCCTGGTGGGTTGCTGGCTGAGATCCAGCGAAAACTGGTGGACTTCTTCTGGTCAGGGCACCATTGGCTACGGGCACCAATACTGTATCTTCCTGTACAAGAAGGAGGGCAGGGGTTGATTGACCTGGAAAGCAGGGTGGCAGCCTTTAGGCTACAGGCGGCTCAGAGGCTCCTCTATCAGCGAGAGATATGCTGGAGGGAGCAAGCATGCGCACTGCTGAGAAGTGCAGGCGGCATGGGGCTGGATGTACAGCTGTTTTTGATGACACTGGACAGCCGTAACACCACAGGGCTCGCAGAGTTCTATGTGGCTGTGTTAAAGGCATGGCATCTGCTGAAGTCTTCTAGAGAGGATGGTCTGGAGCAAGGACCGTGGGTGTGGGAGGAACCGATTCTCCACAACCCTGTGATCAGATCAGAGCCATTGAGGTCAGTCACCCTGCAGCGGCGGTTTGTGGAGGCAGGCATCAGTAAGCTGGCTCACCTGCGTCAACCAGGGGGGTGCAGTTTGGTCACAGCCCAGAGACTAGCAGGTTGCACAGGGGTACAGTCGATTAGAGTCTTGGAGAAGATCCTGGGGGATGTAAGGCAGGCTTTTCCTGGGCTGCAGAGGGGAGTGATCAACCAGGCACCTGAAGGGGAGCTCCCAGAGTTCCCGATAGTTTATGTGACAGCAGCAGTAGAGGAGTGGCAGGAAGGGGGAGGGAAGCTTTTATCCTTCAAATCTCCGGTTTTGGGGAAGTTTCAGGGGGTGAAGGGGAAAGATTTGTATGCAGTGTGCATGAAGGTCAGGCACATGAGAGCGTTATGGGGGAAAAAAGAGCATCAGTGGCAGGAAGAGCTAGGTGACCAAATAATGGCTGGGTACAGGTGGAGGGTGTTGTACAAGACCCCCATCCCTAAGAGGACTGGGGATCTGCAGTGGAGGGTTTTGCATGGAGCCGTGGCCACTAAGGTTTGGTTAGCACATGTCGAATCTGGGGGGGGGTGAAGAATGTCCATTTTGTACATGCCAGGAATCTGTGTCGCACCTCTTTGTGGCATGCGAGAGGTTGCGAGAAATGTTTAGGTTATTGAAAACAGTGTGTTTGCGGCTGGGGGTGGTTTTTTCTGTGGGGGACTTTGTCTGTGGACCAAGGTACAGTTTGCAGCAGCGCTACAGGGTGGTACTGCAAAAAATTTTATATGGTCAGGCAAAACTGGCGACGTGGGTCACACGCAGGAACATGCTGCGGGGTAGTGGGTCTACAGATCCGCTGCAACTGTTTAAGGGTTATGTCTCTACGCACCTTAGGGTAGAATTTGAGTATTTTAAAATGATGCATGATGTGGAAGCGTTTAAACTAATGTGGTGTATTGGGGAGGCTGTTTGTGTGGTAAACGAAGAAGAGATGTTGAGTGTGGGAGTTGAGGATGATTGTCTTTGTAAATTTGTAAATATGTAAATAGGGGAGTGGGATAGGTTAGAGTGATTGTGGGGTAAGGTTTTGTGTTTTCATGTTTCAATAAAGGAACATCAAAAGTCTCTCTCTCTCTCTCTCTCTCTCTCTCTCTCTCTCTTCCCCCTCTCTCTATCTGTCTTGTTAAATATCCTTGTTTCTTAAAGAGAAGTGAACCTACATTCTTCAGAGAGTGTGTGATTATTTGTTTTCAATCACCAAAACCTGGTTATAATCATTACAATTTAAATTCAGACATATGTGTTTTGTTGTGCAAAACTAAAAGTTTTTGTATATTTCAATGCTCCCAAAAATATAACTTAATACCATTAATAATGAATGACTGCTTCATTTAAACAGTTTTTTGTTTCTGTAAAATCAAACTATTACCTTCTCATGATTTCAAGCATCAAAAGGGGGGTAATAGAGGGCAATATAATATAAATACAGTATGCTATAGATGTGTGTACTGTTTTAAAATGTAAAGACCAACTGATGTAACGTATGCATGGCTACAGGCATGGCTCAATGATTTAGTTTCTGATTATAAAGGCAGACTTTCCATTCAAATTGTAAGACTGAAATTGAGATCCCAGGGCACCTGGACACACAACACCGGGGGTGGACCCTGTAAGGATGTAATAAACCAGAACTTCAATGCCGTAAAGTCTGCTGGGACCATCTGGCGTGAGGTTTAGGACGGTCAAAGAATGTCCTAGGATGTCATGACTTTGGAAGAAACGCTTGGACTGTCGTAAAGACAAGCACACAAAACAGTGCCATAGTGCCCCCACATGGCGTTATCAGGGCAGGTTAAATCTCTGTCCTTAAACATATTTTTCACACACAACACAACATGGTATAGATTGCTTTTGTCCTCCAAAAGCTTAAAAACATACAGATGTGATTGATACTTTTGCTACATTGTACAGTATACACTGGAACTAGTCTGGGCACTGGAACATACATTATACACTCTTTCCAGAGAGATAATTATGTATTGTTCAGTTTTTGAGTGTTACATTAGTAAATACATCAAGTTAACGTACCTACATTAACAGGGACAACTAGGGTGTAAATGTAATATTCTCAACAGGAATTCTGAGACCTTTGTGGCATTAATATCAATCACATCTGAAAAACTATATAGAGATGGAGATTTTCATGGCA
Organism: Ilyophis sp. 1 JC-2022; assembly: GCA_022702515.1. Lineage (NCBI taxonomy): Eukaryota > Metazoa > Chordata > Actinopteri > Anguilliformes > Synaphobranchidae > Ilyophis > Ilyophis sp. 1 JC-2022. The sequence goes on from CM040396.1 coordinate 112,051,561, forward strand.
ACACAAACTTAGACCTACTGATGTTTGATATCATTTTGATGGTCTCGGTGTGAGTGGTGCAATGGTCTACATGTCCTAAATGTGCAACATTGATGGAATGTATATTTCATAACACAGGCGTAAGCTGCCGTTGTGAAATTGCCATTCTGTGAAACCCCATAGAAGGGGGGCTAAAAGTGCTGACCAGTTTATGGTTTTACGACCGTCTGCAGCCAGATCAAACACAGAGTTTGAGCATTTAAGGAAAGGAAACAAACCCATCGTGGAAGCTGTAACCAGTCTTTCCGCACATCCTACTTCAGGTCATTGTGTGTAGCAAATTGCCAGGTATGACTAAGTATTTTTCTCTGTACTGTATTTGAATTGGGACTGTTTAATCTGTAACTATGCATTGATGATTTAAGTAAATAACCTACCTGGTAATAAATTAGTTAAACTCGATTTGTGTGGTTTCTCTGAAAATTGACGTACTCTGTTCACTGGTAATGGGTTGATTAATTTCCTCAGTCTTGATTTTCCCCCTCAGCTGGTCTAGGGAGGTTGACTATTTAAGCTTAATGTATCACGGAGTATTGCACCCATAGAACTATGTCCTAAAATAGATCACCTCCGCTTGTCGGTTATACATGTTGAGAACGGTGGTCGTCAATGTTCCTTCGTCGGTCCCTGAGTCTTAACCATAGTCTATACCTCACGAAGTGGCTTCTTCCGCAACCTCTGAGATAACCGCAGATATCTAGTCAGCTGTGAGTTGTGTACATATCTGCAGTATGTAATGCACGGTGGAACAAGTGCATCCAGTTCAGAGAACGTCTTTAAAGTATAAGGGTCCTTTAACAAATCAAGTGGAAATTGTACATATTAAATTATAATATTAAATGGAGTCAGATAAACGAGTACAGAATCAGCGTTGGTGGCTGATGATTTACTGTAATACACACAGGCTGTTCTTTGGATAAACTAGGGTCAAGGTAGACCAGACTTAAAGCGGAAGGTAACGTGGTACGAGTACCTTTGAATTGTGGTCCCTTATTAGCTAATCCCGTGAATCTAAAGAGCAGTCTAACCCGGTTGCAAGAACCTTAATATTACTTTATTAACTTTCCTAACTTTTCCATTTTCCCACAGCAATAGCGGAATACATCACGCTTAAACCTTCGCTCCGAGCTATTCCCTCATTGGTCTAGCCGCGCGGAGTTTTACAATTTGGTTTGTAACATGATTTTAGTTGATGTTTCCAGATTTTACAATTTGGAGAACTCGACATGATTTCAGTTGCTAATTTCCAGATTTACAAAATTCCACCAGTATGTTCAAAACGGGACCAGTTTGGAGACGTTACAGGTCTTTTTGGCTCAGGTAACTCCATTTCTAACACCTATCAAATAACAAAACACTCTCAGTATTCTGCATGGTTGGCAAATCAGGTGGCCACTGGTTTCCAACACCTCACCAATAGTAATAAAAACATCATTAAGGCAATTAGGTCTGAAGCGCAGGCGCTTCTCACCATCACCCATTCACTGCTCAATCAGACCCGTACCATCGAGCGTGACTTAGCCTGCAGAACGTATGCACAGGACTTGTGTGACTTAGCCTGCAGAATGTGTGCACAGGACTTGTTTACTGCTGAACTATTGACAATGTTGTGTGCCGGATGTATTGGGTTCTTTGTTTCCTTTCCTTTGATTCACCCAGACTAAGTGTATCCAAATTCCACTACCGTATGCTCCATTAGCATAGTAGTGAAGAATCAGGTCCTCAAATTAGATAATTTAACAGGGTACATTACCATGAAGGGCACCGAAACCATATTCACCACCCGTACGTGTTGTCATGAGACCTCCAGTTATATCATTTGTACATGTAATACTTTACAATCTTTTTCCCACAATGACACCAAGCTCATTAGGGTTCAGTCCTTACACGGTCACGCAGATGCAATCCAGGTCTCCCACACGCAATGGTGCGTTATCAGTGAGATGAACTCCTTCACATATGGAGGTCTGACCTGCCCAGCCACCCACACTTTCTGTCTGGAAGTGACGGAAGACTTTGCAATGGATCAGATCAACATCCTGGGGAGAGTTCCACTGGAGGTGGACGTCTCACCATGGTGGGAGGACACATTCTACGAGCAAGGAACACGGGCCCTGACTGACCTAATGGACTTGGTGCAACAGGTAATCCGGGAAACGAATTACCACATTGACCAGGCACAGGTGGAGGTGAATCTGGCCAAACGAACCGCAGAGATCTTGACCAGCTCCTCCACCCATTCCGCCCAGGACGCCTACACCTGGAGGGACTGGGTGTTCAGAGGGTGCGTCATCGCCAGCGACCTCATCTTTACCTTCACTCTGATCCAGTGCTGTTATTTCAGACATCTTATTCACTCCCTACACACCTCCACCCATGCTGCACTGGTTCTCAGCCCTCTCCAGCTGCCCCCAAGGCCGGCTATGGGACCATAGGCACCAGCAGGCTTCGCCCAGCCAGGGTGTATCCCAGTGACCCCTTGAGACTATGTTCTTTTTGTCCCACGGCGCCAGAGGGGGGAGCTGTAAAACTGGAATTGAGATCCCAGGGCACCTGAACACACAACACCGGGGGGTAGAAGCCTGTAACGACTCTGGGATGCTATAAACCAGAACTTCGGTGCCGGAAAGTTTACTGGGACCATCTGGTCTGAGGTTTATGACGTCAAAGAATGTCCCAGGATCTCATGATTCTGGAAGAAACGCTTGGACTTTCATAAAAACCATCATACGAGCAGTGTCACAGGGCCACCATCTGACGTCACCAGGGCTGGCCAAATCCCTGTCCTTAAAATATTTCACACACAACATAACATGACTGTACAGATTGCTTTTGTCCTCAAAAAAGCCTAAAAACATACAGATGTGATTGATATTTTTGCTATATTGTACAGTATACACTGGAACTAGTCTGGGCACTGGAACATACATTATACACTCTTTTTCCAGAGAGATAATCATGTATTGTTCAGTTTTTGAGTGTTACATGAGCATATACATCCAGTTAACGTACCTGACTTAACAGGGACAACTAGGGTGTAATGTAATATTCTCAACAGGAATTCTGGGATCTTTGTGGCATTAATATTAATCACATCTGAAAAACTATGCAGAAATGGGATTCTCATGGCAACACAAACTTAGACCTACTCATGTTTGATATCATTGTGATGGTCTTGGTGTGGGTGCAATGGTCTACATGTCCTAAATGTGCAACATGGATGGAATGTATATTTCATAACACAGACGTAAGCTGCCGTTGTGGAATTTCCTTTCAGGAAACCTCTCTGTGAAACCCCCTTGAAGGGGGGACTAAAAATAAAATTTTGCTATTTATGGCCAGTTTATGTTTTACGACCATCGGCAGCCAGATCAAACGCAGAATTTGGGCATTTAATGAGAGGAAACAAAGCCATTGGGGAAGCTGTATTCAGACTTTCCCACACATCTAACCTCAGGTCATTGTGTGTAGCGATTGCCAGGTATGACAAAGTATTTTTTCTCTGTACTATATTTGAATTTTGGCTGTTTAATCTGTAACTGTGAATTGATGATTTAAGTAAATAACCTACCTGGTAATAAATTAGTGAAATTTGATTTGTGTGGTTTCTCTGAAAATTTACGTACTATCTCTGTTCACCGGTAATGGGTTGATTAATTTCCTCAGTCTTGGTTACCCCCTCAGCTGGTCTAGGGAGGTTGACTATTTAAGCTTAATGTATCACAGAGTATTGCACCTGTAGAAGTATGTCTTAAAGTAGATCACCTCCGCCTGGCGTTTATACGATCCGGTGGTCGCCAATAGTCCTTTTGTGGATCCCTGAGCCTTAACCATAGGATATACCTCACAAAGTGGCTTCTTCCGCAACCTCTGAGATAACCGCAGATATCTAGCCAGCTGTGAGTCATGTACATAACGGCTGAATGTAACACGCGGTGGAACCGGAAGATCCAGTTCAGAGAACCGTCTGAAAAGTATGGGAGTCCTTTAGCAAATCAAGTGGAAATTTAACATACTAAATTCTAAATGATAATTTTAAATGGAGTCAGATAAACGAGTACAGAATCAGCGTTGGTGGCTGATGAGTTAATGTAATGCACACAGGCTGCCTTTTGGATAAACTGGGGTCAGCGTAGACCAGACTTAAAGCGGAAGGTAACGCGGTACGATTACCTTTGATATGTGGTCCCTTATTAGCTGATCCCGTGAATCTAAAGAGCAGTCTCACCCGGTTGCAAGAACATTAATATTTCTTTATTCATTTTCATAACTTTTCCCTTTTCCCACAGCAATAGCGGAATAAATCACGCTTAAACCTTCACTCCGAGCTATTCTCCCATTGGTCTAGCTGCGCGGAGATTTACAATTTGGTGACCCCGACGTGATTTCAGTTGCTGTTTCCAAGTTTTACAATTTGGTGACCCGACATGATTTCAGTTGCTGTTTCCAGATTTACACATTGATGTTCTATTTGGACGACTTTTGACTGGTTTATTTTAATATTAGGTTTTCAATAGTGCAGATATCTTTGAGCTATTTATTAAGTACTAGTGATGTGATGATGGGGTAATCATTACTATATGAAGAATTTTGTGTGACTTTACTTGAAGGGTCACAATTCATTAAACTCATAATTAAGTAATGATGAACTCATGGTGAACAAATGCTTGCCTCCTATCAATGTACATTTAGTAATCATTTACAAATTAGTATCATGCCATGACTTTACATAGAGGGACACAAGTTAGCCAAGTACTTAGGAAGTGATAAATGGTGAACTCCTTACAATTTTCACTCAGTATCTACTGTATTAAGAATACTTACCTAGTATTATCTAATCTTCTGTTGCTGCAGCCCATCCCTTTCAGGGTTCAACACATGCATTCAGTGATGCCCCACCACTGTTGTTCATTTTAATCTTTTTGGCCTTTCTGTTAGCTTGAATGTGTCTGGCCATTCTCCTCTGACCTCTCTCGTTAACAAGGTTGTTTCTGCTCTCAGAACTGCCACTTACTGGATATTTTTGAGCTATCACACTCAACCCCGACCCAATTTTTCCAAAAAATTGCGTATATATTAACCTTGAGTATTGGTAACTATATAATTGAAAAATAAGTACAATCTGTTCTCTAAAACAGATGAATGGCTGTTATAATCCACAGACATTGACTCCATATTATTTACAAAGATCACCATAAAATTTATTAAGCGTATTTTTTTATGACACAGTCTGAATGACTGAATATGGGCAAATATAGGCAATCATTGAAAATAATTACTAATTATGCACTTTCTAAGATAAATTAAAATAACATAAAACATTTGATATTACTGTCACCATGTGCACAAGGGAAGGAGCATTTCCACAGGTAAATGATAGGAGGGGGGGGGGGGGTATTAGAAGCCACGCTGGCAGAATTTTCCTTTAAGCGAACAGCTTTGTCAACACGCTGTCAGGAGTTTTGGCAGCCCTATAATGGATAAATCCACCACTGATGGTCTGAGAAGCTTTTGTCTACCTAACTGGTTTGTAGTTACTTTGATGACATGTTACTTAATGCATGACTTAACTGTGAGTTAATGTTCATTAATTGATGATACAATAAGTGTACAGTAATCACATTAATTAATAATGGCTTGATCGGTTATTAATATTGAGCCGCACAGAGTTCATGATACATCATGCATTAATTCATGCATTAAATCATGATGAGTCATGCATTAGTTAAGGCATGAGGTGTGTTCCCTTATTGTAAAGTGTTAGATTGTGCCAGCACCCACCCAAACAACTATCTTGTCACATTTTCAGGCTAGACTGCCCTCCTTGTCCTGTTCACAAAAAGCTCAGGTATTATATCTTACAGGTTAGAGATCCAGGATTTTGTGCAGTGGTGCGATGATCACGTCTGCTGCTAAACGTGAGGTAAAGCCAAGAAATTATATTCGATCCCAAATCTATGGGTGACCACCTCCCCATAACTTTTCATCGAGAAATCATAGAGCAGGGAGCAACATACAGCGATCCTGGGGTCTATTCTGACAACAATCTCAGCTTTGACACACAACCAAATTCTGCATTTTCTAAATGTACTAATTGGCTCTATGTGTTTAACCAGTAAAGGTGATGTTCCATGTAATGTAATGTGTGTATAAAGCAGAAACCCTGGATAAGGGAAAAAACAGCGGTCAGAGAACAGCTAAGCATCGTAAGGTACAAACTAAGATGGAGTCTAAAGAGGTGGGTCTTCAGTCAGGGTTTGAAGGTTAATTAGAGGTGTGGTGGAGCTGTTCCACTCACTGCCATGTAGGAGAGCATCTACTGTACACCTACAGGATTTAAACCTGATGTGAGCTGTAACAGCATCTACTGCACACCTAAAGGATTTAAACCTGATGTGAGCTGTAACAGCACCTACTGTACACCTAAAGGATTTAAACCTGATGTGAGCTGTAACAGCACCTACTGTACACCTCAATGATTTAAACCTGATGTGAGCTGTAACAGCACCTACTGCACACCTAAAGGATTTAAACCTGATGTGAGCTGTAACAGGCAGCCAGTGAAGTGAGATGAGGAGGCTGTGATATCAGCACTCTTGGGAAGGTTGTACACAAGTTGTGTGAATTTAAAAGCCCTGTCTAAATACACACACTGAGCATATGTGCACACAAATACATTTACAGAAACAGATACGGCCTTTGGGTTGAACATGCTTTGGTTGCCGTACAATAAGCAGTACAGTCAAATTGGATACGTTTTTGTTGTATATATTGGGATCTGCATCAGTGTTGACAGCAATTAGAAATACTCTGAGAGAATGTATATTATCCCTGGACTCAAATAAACAGTGTTAGAGTTGATTTAACATTTGTGCTGGATATTGTGTATTTATAGTTCTTACAACCCAGCACCTAAACCCATCCGTAAGACCAGCTTTTGAGGGTAGAGGTGAGTATTGTTTATGTGTGTGTGTGTGTGTGTGTGTGTGTGTGTGCGTGTGTCTATCTGTCTGTCTATGTGTGTGTTTGTCTGTGTGTGTGTCTGTGTGTGTGTGTGTGTGTGTGTGTGTGTGTGAGATTATTCATCTGTTTTTCATTTTTTAAATTCAAAGGACTGTTTTTCAGTGAATATTATCAGTCATTTTGTCTTCATATATCTGTGAATATATTCATCCATCTTAGAGCATGCCACTGCTAGTAAGGCCTTTATTTCATAAAATAATGTAACTGAACGACTGTCAATCACTCATAAACCATTGTTAAATTCAATCAGGTTTTAAACCCAAACTTTAATCATTCTACAGTGAATATCTGCGCAATACAGAAATAAAGCAACATTACAGCCAGTGGTTTCTAACTATAACAATGCCTGCTACTGCTTTTAACATTGTGATCTACAAAGATTGAAAAATGAAGGTTTATGAAAGAATATTGGATTTTGGCATTTCATCTTATCATTATATTTCAGTTAAATCATAAATCTTGAATTTTTCTGTTTTACTGTTTTGAATTTACCTTTTTTATTTTCTCTCCCTCACCCCAGATCTCCTCTCCATAAATATCTCACCACACACTCTGTAACCCCTCTTACCCACACAAACACACACTCTGTAACCCCTCTTACCCACACAAACACACTCTCTGTAACCCCTCTTACCCACACAAACACACTCTCTGTAACCCCTCTTACCCACACAAACACACACTCTGTAACCCCTCTTACCCACACAAACACACACACTCTGTAACCCCTCTTACCCACACAAACACACTCTCTGTAACCCCTCTTACCCACACAAACACACACTCTGTAACCCCTCTTACCCACACAAACACACACTCTGTAACCCCTCTTACCCACACTAACACACACTCTCTGTAACCCCTCTTACCCACACAAACACACTCTCTGTAACCCCTCTTACCCACACAAACACACACCCTCTGTAACCCCTCTTACCCACACAAACACACCCTCTGTAACCCCTCTTACCCACACAAACACACCCTCTGCAACCCCTCTTACCCACACAAACACAGACAGACTGTGGTCTCACACTCTCCTATAGCTACATACAAAACCTATTTACATATACAACACTGAGCCCCCAGTGAAATAACAATAATCACATACAATATAAACTTGTGTCTACATCCCATCTCCCCTCCACCTGTGTCTCCCTGCAGGTAGGAGTGATTTTATACATGTGTGTAAAGACCATGGGGGGCATCTTCATCAGACTTCCCTCTCTCTCATCCCAGATCACACAGTTTTACAGAACATCCAACATTATGAACCCCAAACACAGGATAGAGGGGCTGAGTGAATGTGGTCTGGACTCTGTGCAGGAGGGTAATTGTGTCAGAGATGCTGTAGAAGGACAGAGTTCCTGCCCTGTGCCCAGGGTGCCTACACATGGTGGGACTGGGTGTTCTGAGGATGCGTCATTGCCAGCGCCCTCATATGTGCCTTCACCCTGGTGCAGTGCTGCTATTTCCGACACCTCATCTACCTCCCAGCGCACCCCAACCCATGCTGCATTAGTTCTCAGCCGTCTCCAGTTGCCAAGCTGCTGGGACTGGGACCATAAACACCAGCATGGAACCAGCGCCACTCTTTATGACCCCTTGGGACTGTGTTTGTTTGTCCCACGGGGCCAAACGGGGGATCTGTAAGGCTGGAAAAAGTGTTATCAGTCCTAAACCCTTGCAGCTGGGGGTGATTTCCTGGAGGGTGCAATAAAACTATTTACTTGATAGCCTGAGAAGCTTTTCCTCTGATCTCTCACGGCCTCGTAAACTACAGCTGGGGTTGAGCCCACAACTGGACATCAGAAGGAAACGGCATCCGAATGATGCTGGGAACACAGGACTTTTACGGCCTAGATTCTGGACTGAATGGTGAACATATTAAACAAAGCTGTATATGTATATTGAATCATATGTATGTGCATGTAGATTGGTAATTGTGGAAGTATAAAGTAATTGTGGATAATATGATAAATGTGGTGAACCTGGATAATACTAATTGAAGTGTGTGGTATGTGAAAGTATTGGAGGGGGAGAAATAAAGAATGTGGAAGGAGGATTGTATAGGTTATCAGGGATGCGCTTGTCCATATAAATATCTGGAACCAAGAGTGGCCATCACCGGGCCCTCACCGGATATCTAGATATGATAGAGAAGATCATGAGATCACGCGCCGTCGTTCAAAGAGTCTTATTACTGTCACTAGATTGAGGGAGGGAGACTCTGTTTCTCTCCCTGGAGGGGGGCCCTGCGTGGTGAAACTGCTCTTCCTGCCAGACCTTATTTGGACAAACAAAGGGACTTGTGGAGTGGGCATACCGGCGCTGTACTGCATTTAAGGACATCCCAAAGGGAGACTCAGGGAGAATCTGCTTAACAGTTCTCCTGGTACCATAGTCACACCGTACGGAATCACTTGGTGATATACATTGTTTGTGAACTTGTTCGTGTTTATTTGTCTTGACAGCATGTTATCCTGTGTTTAGTTATAGGCATTGAATGTGTTCGTGTTTGCTCTCACAGTCTTAACCAGTGATTATTTGTCATTAATAAATTACCATGTTTTCATATCAACTGCATCTTTCTTTTAATCCTTTTTCCCAGCTTCAATTGTCTGCATGATCTGAGCTGCAGCGTTCCAAGCTAATGACCTCCCTGCCTGTTATCCAATTATTTTTATATTTAACGTGCGTGGCTCTCATCCATCTTATACCCTTTTCAGCCTAAATTACTACTGAAGACTCAGGGGGACAATTCTGACCCAGGACCGACTGATCAGCGGCCTGGTACAGACGTGGTGTACTTAAGTTGGGAGGCAGCAAGTGACGGTCCAATTGTAAAGGTCGGGTTTGGTGTATCGGTTCTGGTGATTTGATGTGAAGAGAATCCATGGGCGTCCTACGCCGATTCTTGTCAAATTTGCCTTAAGGAACTCTTTAAATACACCCAGAGTAGTGCATGGTTCTGGTGATTTGATATAGGAACCCATGGGCATTTACGCCGGTTCTTGTCAAATTTGCCTTAAGGAGCCCTTTAAATGTACTCAGACTGGGGCTCGCAACTATCTATGATAAATGAATATCATGTATTGTGTTGACTAGACCCCCAACCTCTGCGTTCGCCACCGAACTGAGCTTCAGCAATAATGTTGATTCCGGCAAACATATATTGAAGTAATGATGGTACCTAAGGGCGAGTGGAGTGTAAACACTCCGAGCTCCACGCATGTTTAACCAAAATTCTAAATTATAATTATAAATGGAGTCAGATAAACGAGTAAATAAAATAATAATATTTCTAAATAACTTTTACCTTTTCCCACAGCAAGAATGGAATACATCACGTTTAAACTTTCGCTCCGAGCTATTCCCTCATTGGTTGAGTAATTGCGGATTATACAATACTTACTGGTGTAACCAGTTTCTAAAGAGAGTGGAGATTTATATTTAACCCCCTAAACACACAAACAAACTTGTACACACACATACACACAATCTGGTGGTGGTGTGTGTGTGGGTTGGGGGTGTGTATAGTGGTACAGTGTGTGTGTATGTCTGCATGTGTATGGGTCTCTGTGCATGTGTGGTTGCATGTCCGGTGTGTCATGGTTTGTGGGTTTTTATTTTATTTTCTGTTGCGGTTCTTGTCCTGGTTTTCCGATTGAGAATCTATCGGATTTTTTCCACGTTCCGTTCAGCGGTTTGTGTCATGGCGGGTGGAATAGAGGGACCCAGTAGCAGGCAGGGAGTACAGAAAACAGAGTCCAAAGAGATCAAAAAACACACAGAGGTCGGAACTGGGAAGGCACAGCAGAAGTACAAAAACAAAATCCAGACTCAGGGTTGCGAGAACACAGGCTGAAGTTGAAACCGGCAAATCAAGGAATAAGAAAAATAAACCAAAAAGGACAAGGAAAACAAACGCAAAAACTAACAGAAACGCTGAGAAGAGAAAAAATAAATTAAATAAAATTAATTTTAAAAAAACAATGACGCTATCAAAAGGTGAGGAACTTGCAACAAAGGACTGAATGCACAAGGTATAAATACACTGAGGGAAACAAGAAACAATGAGGATCAGGTGTGAGGAACCGGGAAGGGCAAATGACAGACAGGTGCACATAATGAAACAATGAGGAAAGTGAGAATAAAATAATAAGGGAACACGTAATACGCGGACTGGAATTACACATAACACAGACTTGAACATGAACTGGGCAAGTGCAAACAATTAGAAAATGGAAAGCGGAAACGAGAGTCAGCTGTAGTTAGAGAAATCAAAAAAATTAGTGATAGAACAGGCAGAACGAGAAACAGCTGCAGAGAGGAAAGATGACATTAGTAAATTAGTAGATTAGTAGAAACCCCTGATTCTATGGCGTTAGTAGATTAGTATTATATACAAGTTAGTCATTAGTAGATTAGTAGACCATAATTCTAAGATGTTAGTGGTTGTTAGTTAATTAGTATTATTTACAATTAAGGAATTAGAGAAGAAAGAAATGAGAGAGGAAATACAGAGAAAACCGAAATCCCCACAAACTCCCGAAAAAGTGTGACGAAGACAGGGAGTGACAGAAATACAAAACACAGAACAGTGAAACCACAAATAATAAGAAACATAAATACCTGAATGAAAATTAAAATAAAAATACAAAACAGACAGAACTCAGATGCTCAGAACATAACAGTTTGCTTTCCCTCATTACATTACATGACATTATAGACATTTAGCAGACGCTCTTATCCAGAGTGACGTACATAGTGCATTTTCAAACTAGGAACAAGAACGTTTAAAAACAACCCTAAAAAGGCAAATACGAATCTAAGTACTAGGCGCAGTCAGTATGATTGGGTTTTTTTTTTTTGGTTTTTTTTTGGGGGGGGGTAATTACACAACATTAATAACAATAGTCACAGGGAGGTAGGGAGGGGTAGAGAGAGGTGCAGCTTGAAGAGGTGAGTCTTCAATCTGTGCTTGAAGGCGGTCAGACTTTCTGCTGTTCTGACCTCCACGGGGAGGTCATTCCACCACCGTGGGGCCAGGACAGACAGACGTCGAGACCGGGTGCTAGCATGAAGAGGGGGGGGTACCAGTCGTCCTGAGGAGGCGGAACGCAGGGATCTGGCAGGTGTGTAGGGTCTGACTAGTTTTTGGAGGTATGGAGGGGCAGATCCTCGGACTGCCTGGAAGGCGAGCACCAATGTTTTGAATTTGATGCGAGCCATTACCGGTAGCCAGTGGAGGTCAATGAGCAGGGGGGTGACATGGGAGTGTCGGGGGAGACATTGTTATCACCTGTGCTTCTACCTGCGGGGTATTTAAGTTTCTCACTTCCACTTTCTCGGTGCTTCCTTGTCATTCGACATTGCATTGAGCCAGGTATAGCCAGGTATAGCCAGGTATAGCCAACCTTGTGATATTAAATGCTGTTTATGTTCACGGGGGACTTGCTATTAGCTTATTTTCAGGTATAGGTTTTATTCCTCCTGATTAGCATTCTGTGCTATTTGTTTAATTCCTTGCTATTCTCTCGGAGACAGTTTTTTTTTTTGTTGGTTTTGTTTTGGTTTTACGCTTTTCGGCCATCCAAAAGGTGTTCTTTTATTTGCTAAGTTTCCCGTTTTGGCTCCAGCATTGAGCTCGGGAGATTTAGTTTGTTTCACTCGTTATTCGAGTTCATCCTATTTTCGTGGGTTGATTTTCTTTTGGCTGTTTAGCTACTAGGAATTATTTTCCTGTCTTTTCTTTCTGGAGAGTTTTTTGTTCATTCTTCCTTATTGGTCCTTACTTGCGTGAGTGAATTGTTCTGATTCCCCTACCTTCGCGTTTGATTATCCGCTATTGAAAACCATCACAGTACAAGGAAGCCATTATGGATTTCTCAGCAATAGCTTGGGGGTTTAAGCAAACTCTGACTTGGTCCTCTCATGAGGAGGGCATGCTTGCCCTTCAGACCAGGCAACAGGATATGTGCACTCAACAGGTTCTGCTGTGTGAACAGCTGCGTGTTCAGGGGGAATGTCTCAAAGAGCTGACACAGAGTCTCCGTGCCCTGGAAAACGGCTCTTAACACCCATAACGGCCACTACGAATATCTGGTCATGCCGTTTGGGCTCACTAGCGCCCCCTCTGTGTTTCAAGCATTAGTGAATGACGTACTACGGGAGATGTTGGAGAGATTCGCATTCGTTTACTTGGACGACGTTTTCATTTTTTCTGTCGATTTACAGACTCATATTGGTCGTGTTAAACAGGTGTTGAAAGCCCTGTTGTAAAAGCAGAGAAGTGCTCATTTCACGCTAGCACTGTTTATTTTTTGGGATTCATAGTTTCAGAGGGCAAGGTCTGTATGGATCCTGAGAAAGTCTCTGCTGTACTAAATTGGCCCACTCCCCACTCAGTTAAGCAGGTCCAGCATTTTCTTGGGTTCGCGATAAGGCTTGTGATAAGAAGCAGTGGCTGACATGGCGTGTTTAGGAAAAGAACGTACGCTGGTCTGCACTCTCCTCTATCAACAGTGGAGGATGAGACAATGAGACCACACACAGAGATGACCAAATACATGGCACAGGGCTTATATAGAGAGCAGAGTACTGGTATAAATCAGTAGGTATAGGTGTGGAGTGGCAGGGTTTATATAGGGAGCAGAGTACTGGTATAAATCAGTAGGTATAGGTGTGGAGTGGCAGGGTTTATATAGGGAGCAGAGTACTGGTATAAACCAGTAGGTATAGGTGTGGAGTGGCAGGGTTTATATAGGGAGCACAGTACTGGTATAAACCAGTAGGTATAGCTGTGGAGTGGCAGGGTTTATATAGGGAGCAGAGTACTGGTATGTACCAGTAGGTATAGCTGTGGAGTGGCAGGGCTTATCTAGAGAGCAGAATACCGATATAAACAGTATCCTTACAGGTTAATTCCGTGTCTGGAAGCTTTTATGGCTCCCTCTGGTGGAGCCATTGTGCCGGTGCATATCTCTCTTCTCCCACCTGCCCCCTTCCTTCTCCACAATGTGTAGATATCAGAAGCCAGGTAAACCCCCACAGAAAACCAGTGTGTGATAAAGGCTACTTATTGCTCACAGTATATAAAGACATTTTTATAAAATTGCCTTTTGGTAATTCAGCATTCAGCTTGTACAGAGAGGTTATGTTTGAAGAGGCTGTACATATGAACATATTAATTATAGTCATAAATATCTGTTTTTATATCATACTGGTACTTTTTTTCTTGAGCGCGGTGATTTCAGGTTGCATGAGCCGTAGGAGTTCAGATCAAAAGTAAGATGAATTAATGTTATTATTAAAACTTTTGAAGGATAATTGGGTAATATACACACATACAACCACTGGAGACATAACATTACTGGGCAAGCTGCTTTGCAGTTACTTGGATACCAGCCATTGTAAAGCTGATACTGTCAGAAACTGTAAATATCTAAAATTTCCTCCATCACACAAAAAGTGTCTGGGCCAATCAGAAACACACACAAAAACAGAATAATATAAAAAACCATGTGATGTGCACTTCTCTTCCTTGTCGCACGAGGTCGCTGTTGTCCATATTATGGTCGTCTGTCCGGGTACCAGTAATTCAGCAAAGAACAGGGAAGTTTACATTGCGCTAGTCACCTTTACCTCATACCAGTGTAGAATCCGCAATTACTAGACCAATGAGGGAATAGTTCGGAGCGAAGGTTTAAGCGTGAGGTATTCCACTACTGCTGTGGGAAAAGGTAAAAGTTATTTAGAAATAATATTATTTTATTTACTCGTTTATCTGAATCCATTTATAATTATAATTTAGAATTTGGGTTAAACATGCGTGGAGCTCGGAGTGGTTACACTCGACTCACCCTTAGGTACCATCATTACTTCAATATATGCTTGTCGGAATCAGCATTATTGCTGAAGCTCAGTTCGGTGGAGAACGCAGAGGTTGGGGGTCTAGCCAACACAATACATGTATTATATTTATCATAGATAGTTGCGAGCCCAGGTCTGAGTGCATTTAAAGGGCTCCTTAAGGCAGATTTGACAAGAACCGGCGTAGAACGCCCATGGGTTCTCTTCACATCAAATCACCAGAACCATGCACTACCAACCCTGAATTGGGCAGAATTTGACTGCCTTTCCCAACTTGAGAACGCCACTTTCTGTACCAGGCCACTGATCAGTCGGTCCTTGGTCAGAATTGTCCCCCTGAGTCTTCAGTCGTAATTTAGGCTGAAAAGGGTATAAGATGGATGAGAGTCATGGAGACCACGCACGTTAAATATAAAAATAATTGAATAACAGGCAGGGAGGTCATTAGCTTAGAATTAGCCCTGCGTGAGATGCAGGAGTTCTGACTCTGAGACTCAAGCATACACACCTCAGTGCTTGGAACGCTGCAGCTCAGATCATGCAGGCAATTGAAGCTGGAAAAAGGGATTAAAAGAAAGATGCAGTTGATGTGAAAACATGGTCATTTATTAATGACAAATAATCACTGGTTAAAACTGTGAGAGCAAACACGAACACATTCAATGCCTATAACTAAACACAGGATAACATGCTGCTAAGACACATAAACATGAACAAGTTCACTAACAAAGTATATCACCAAGTGATTCCGTACGTTGTGACTATGGTACCAGGAGAACTGTTAAGCAGATTCTCCTCGAATATCCCTTTGGGTTTTCCTTAAATGCAGGCTTTCCAAACTCCACAAGTCCCTTTTTTTGTCCAAATAAGGTCTGGCAGGAAGAGAAGTTTCACCACCCAGGGACCCCCCTCCAGGGAGAGAAACAGAGTCTACCTCTCCCAATCTAGTGACAGTAATAAGACTCTTTGAACGACGGCGCGTGATCTTATGATCTTCTCTATCATATCTAGATATCAGGTGAGGTCCCGGTGATGGCCACTCTAGGTTCCAGATATTTATATGGACAAGCGCATCCCTGATAACCTATACAATCCTCCTTCCACATTCTTTATTTCTCCCCCTCCTATACTTTCACATACCACACACTTCAATTAGTATTATCCAGGTTCACCACGTTTATCATATTATCCACAATTACTTTATACTTCCACAATTACTTATCTACATGCACATACATATGATACAAGATACATATACAGCTTTGTTTAATATGTTCACCATTCAGTCCAGAACCTAGGCCGTAAAAGACCTGTGAGCAGGCCTTAGTTCCCAGCGTCATTAGGAATGCCGTTTCCTTCTGATGTCCAGTTGTAGGCTCAATCCCAGCTGTAGTTTACGAGGCCGTGAGAGGTCAGAGGAAAAGGTTCTCAGGCCACCAGGTAAATTGTTTTATTGCATCCTCAAGGAAGTCACCACCGGCTCCAAGGGTTTATGACTGATAATACCTTTTCCAGCCTTACACCAGGAATGGGCAAGGAGGGCCAAATCTGTTTCTGGATTTCAGACTTAATTATGCACTTAATTACTTATTCAGCCAATCATTCGCTGATATTTCAGCTTCATTCAGAGATATGAACAGCAGCTGATGAATGCTCTTGTGCCTGTATGCATGTATTTTAGTGTTTAATTGTGCTCTAATCTGCGAGTGGATCGGTGTTGTTCTGTATGACTAATTAGCTGCTTGGGACAGGGTAAGGGGCTGCTTGAGCCCACCCCGCCTTAAACATACGTAATGCAATTACGTCATCAGTTTTCCAGCAAGTTCCAGCTCAAACGCTCCACTGTTCATTTGTCCAAAAGGCTGATGTGATGAAATATTTAAAATATGCGGAAAGCACAGCATAAAAGTAGCCTATGCTTTTTTCTTCAACATCTGCATATAGTATCTTCTTTATTGTTGTCTATTCTCTTTATTCCTTAATATGTTCTACGTTTTATTTGGTTGCCATTTCATACCTTAACAAACAATCACAGGACACAATATGTCAAGTCAAGTTAAACTTTATTATTGTCTTTTAAGAAAAATATGGCAAAAAACAATACACAATATAAAATATTTTTAAAAGTGTAAAGCCTTATGCCTGCAGGAGTGAATGAGTGTTCTTGCCTTGTGTGTATTTAGTGTTGTAACAGTCAGCCACTCCCCCATGTACTCTTATTGTATAGGCTGGTATAGTGTAGTATTGTAGGTAGTAGGAGGTAGATACTCCACTGCCTGTTCTTGCACATCTAATGTTAGCCAAACTACTCATGAATCACATTAAATTACATTACATTGTAATCAGTGAGCAGATGATCTTATCCAGAGTGATGCACAGAAGAGGAGAAGATCAATGTTAGGCTGTGACCGAATACGACCCCTGTTCCCTGTCCACTCAGACCCCTGTCTCTATGTGCCCTGTCCACTCAGACCCCTGTCTCTATGTGCCCTGTCCACTCAGACCCCTGTCTCTATGTGCCCTGTCCACTCAGACCCCTGTCCCTATGTGCCCTGTCCACTCAGACCCCTGTCTCTATGTGCCCTGTCCCCTCAGACCCCTGTCCCTATGTGCCCTGTCCCCTCAGACCCCTGTCCCTATGTGCCCTGTCCACTCAGACCCCTGTCCCTATGTGCCCTGTCCCCTCAGACCCCTGTCCCTATGTGCCCTGTCCACTCAGACCCCTGTCTCTATGTGCCCTGTCCACTCAGACCCCTGTCCCTATGTGCCCTGTCCCCTCAGACCCCTGTCCCTATGTGCCCTGTCCACTCAGACCCCTGTCTCTATGTGCCTCACTTTGCAAGCAGTGTGGGAAAGAAATCCCGCAAAACTCTTTCCAAACTAGTGAGCAAGTAGTTTGTAATATTTATTTAAATTTTTTTTTTTTTATTGAGAATATCAATCAGTTAACATATGACGATTGTTACAAAGTGTAGATTATGAATGAAGATAGAATTAACAAAAATATGTAATATGAACCTATCTTATACCATATACGCTCTATGTCTTTTACGCTTTTACTTCCGGGTTACTTACTGAAATTGTTGGATGAGTGCACCGTTCTGCAGATGAGTCCGCTCCTGAATTCCCTCAACAAAACCCTGGAAATAAGGGGTTCATCCTGGTATTTTAAGTGCCCCCATTTGTGAGAAAAAGTCACCCACTCAAAAGATTTTTGACAATGTGGACTCAAATATGCGCCCTCAAAAGGGTGTAGGGGTCGCATTCGGACACGGCCTTAGTCTCAGGAATACAAAGTGTGACATCATCAAGAACGGACAGAAGGCCCAGTAATAATCTCCCGGGGTGTGTCCCAATACTTGAAAAATGCACCCTCCCTTCCTCTACTACCACCTCCTCTCCTCCGCACCCCAGAAATGGATCTTTGTGTTTTAATCTAATGTTGCTGATTACATTTTAATTACGTATTAATCATTACATATGAATTAATGTCTTTACGCAAACCGCAATGTCAGGTACATTGTATACTGTCCATGCAAATACTTGTACTCAAAACGTTCAGGCAGTTTTGCATACTTCCGGGTAGGAGAGGAGTGGTAGTGGGGGAGTGGAGGAAAGGAGGAGGGAAGTGAAGAATATTGGGACGCACTCCAGGGCCGTGTCCGAATCAGCACACTTCCACACTGTTGAGTAGCCTTGGTGAGTAAATAGGACAAGAAAGTCATTGAGTAGGCACACATTTTTCAAATTGCAGTACACTTGAAACACCCGGATGACACACTTACTTCTGGGGTTTCGCTGAGTACATTCGGGAGCACACTTTAAGAAGTACACGAACATTTTGGTCACACAAATATGACGTGAAGCTTTGTTTTTTAAAAATGAGGAGCAGCTTCACAGACGTTTTTCTTCAAAGACAACACCTGACATGCAGCACAAGGGTGGGGCACAGGGTTGCCAGATCTGGCAAGACATTAAAGCCAAATGGCGACTCAAAACTATCCCAAAATATATAGGGCTCTGATTCAGACACAGTGCACAGTATGCAGGAGACAGGGCGCAGTAGATAGGGCTCTGATTCAGACACAGTGTACTGTATGCAGGAGACAGGGCGCAGTAGATAGGGCTCTGATTCAGACACAGCGCACAGTATGCAGGAGACAGGGCGCAGTAGATAGGGCTCTGATTCAGACACAGTGTACTGTATGCAGGAGACAGGGCGCAGTAGATAGGGCTCTGATTCGGACACAGCCCAGAACTGAAGGTAAATTAAACTATAATGGCAATCAGAGAGATGCAGACACCTGTGTGAGTGGGCAAAGCACTGAACTCTATGATATCAAACAGACGTAAGCGCTTGCTTCTATTGGAGATTACAACAAACAATATCCTGTCCAGTGCACCGAACCTCAATTTCACCTTAGGCCAAGGGGCCTCAATCTTATCCAATAAGGACCGGTGTGGGTGCAGGCTTTTGTTCCAACCAAGCAGTAACACGCCTGATTCTACTAATAAAGGTCCTTACTAAAGACTAGTGGTCGGTCAGTAGAATCAGGTGTCATTGCTTGGTTGGAATAATCGTGAATAATTGTGCTTTCCTACATCACAGTCCAGACAGACTGCATTTATTCAGTCTACAATACTCATTTTTTACTATGAAACAAACATCATAATAGATTTTTTGCTGTAATAGGTGTGGTGCATAATTTGGATTACTTCTGATTTCAGAACTGCAGGGTTATGAGACTCATAAGACAATCTTTGTACCTTGATAATGTACTGCTTTCATAAAAATGTACAAAAGTTACCTTTTTTTAATGATAGGGTCACTCCAGGAGAAGCCACTGAATGCAAAAAAAAATTACATTTAGTATTAGAACTGAATTGACACTTTTGAAAATGGAAATTTCACTGTGCACTCATACATAATATTGGAACACATGTTTAACCCTTGTGTTGTCTTCATATTATATCTGCACCCCGTGTCCACAGGGCACAAAATTACCCTCACCAGCCCCCCTGTGATAAAAGCCTCCTCACTGAATTATAAATAAATAACCTGTCATTCATCAATAAACCAGTGAATAATTGTGCTTTCCTACTTCACAGTCCAGACAGACTGCATTTCTTCAGTCTACACTACTCATTTTTTACTATAAAACACAAATCATAATTGATTTTTTTGCTGTAATAGATGTGTGGTGCTTAATTTGGATTACTTCTGATTTCATAACCGCAGGGTTATGAGACTCATAAAACAATCTTTGTACCTTGATCGTGTGCTGCTATTGTACAAAAGTGCAATATTTACCTTTGTTAATGGTAGGGTCACTCCAGGAGAAGCCATTGAATGCTGATAAAATTACATTTAGGGGATTTTTACTGCTGTTGACCTCAGAAAAGGGTCAGTTTTGACCTGAGGGCAACACAAGGGTTAAATATTGTGACAAACAACTGTTTTGACAAACAACAGGTTTTATCTATTTAAATGTTTCACTCTCTGCCTCATCCCAGATCACACAGTTTTACAGAGGATCCAACAGTATAAACCCCAAACCCAGGATAGAGGGGCTGAGTGAATGTGGTCTGGACTCTGTGCAGGAGGGTCATTGTGTCAGAGACGCTGTAGAAGGACAGAGTTCCTGCCCTGTGATCCAGGTACACTCCTATTCTGGAGAAGGAGGGAACAGAGATTTCAGTGCTCTTCTTATTGTGCCTGAAAAAGTCACCAAAGGGAAGGCAGCGCAAACACCAGGACTTGTCATTACGTCCAGGAGCAGAGTCATCACCATCTCCTTTCCTGCTGATCTCTTTATATGACACTGCTATATCAGCCCCATCCCCACTCCACTCAGCCTCCCAGTAAAAGCGTCCAGACAAACTCTCTCTGCACAGCACTTGCTCCCAGCGCTTAAATCTCTCTGGATGATCAGGATATGTCTGGATCTCTCCCACATTGGTCACCTCTCTGTGCCCCTCAGACAGGCGGAGGTGTTGATACGCTGTGTTGGGGTCCAGTGTGAGCCGACAGGAATCTGATAGAGGAGAAGGAGAGAAGAGAGCTCAGTGATCATAAAAATAAACTTACATCACTTACATATTTTACAAACATTTTCACTTCATGTTTTAAACCTTTCTTATGGAATATTTATTCATTTATTTATCTATTTATTTAAAAAATAAATGTTCTGCCCAATGTGGGGCTGAGCATGTCCAATTCCCGATTTATGACCTAATTAAGAAAATGTAACAGCTTGGTATTGCAATTGTGGTTGGAACAAAAAGCAGCGTACAGAGGGGTAGTACTCCAGGACCGAGGTTCAGCATCCAGCAGCCAGGTGTAGATTGGGAGCGAGAGCTTCATGTATGAGCCTCCATTGGAGGTCTGCAGATCTCTTTGTTATAAGCGATTTGTACAGCAGTCTCCAATCATTGGCCAATGGTGCAAACCCCTCCTCCTGCCACACCCCTGCCCTTTGACCTTCCAGCACACAGTAAATTATGAGAGAACAAAACCTTTTACCCAGCATTCCCTGCTCTGGGCTCTTACCCTCACCCTCCTGTCCTGCCAGTCCCCCACTTTCGCTCGTACACGGACTGGTGGGAAGGAACCCCTAAAGTCTGTGCTGAATCTGCACCCTCATTTCCATGAGGCAGGGAGCCCCCCCAGAACGGACCCCCCCTGTGCTGCTCTCCAGCCCCCACCATCCACCCTCCTCAAATGGGCCAGTTAGGTCACACCTGCCCTTATAAACAGGGCTTTTAACCAGGGCACAATAAGAGGGGGCAGATTGAGCAGGGCATTATTAAAAAGGGGCTCCTCCATTGTGCACAGGCATTGTGCCCTGAGCCAGTACTGCCCCAACCAGGGGCAAATACAGCACCACTGCCATAAGCCAGTACTGCCCCAACCAGGGACAAATACAGTCCTGCTGTTCTGAACCAGTACTGCCCCAACCAGGGACAAATACAGCACTGCTGTTCTGAACCAGTACTGCCCCAACCAGGGGCAAATACAGCCCTGCTGTTCTGAACCAGTACTGCCCCAACCAGGGGCAAATGCAGCACCGCTGCCCCAAGCAGAAAAACTGCACCAGAGACCTTTGGCGTGTTGGAAGAAAGCCATCAGGTGCTGACAGCACCGCTAACCTCCACAATGCTAATGCTACCAGGCTGTTTAAAATCAACACTCGTCCTCTAAAGGAAACCTGTGGAAGAAGCCATTTCCACCTTGACATCCTGGCACATGCCTTTTCCAGCACACCCTCCCAGTTTCTCTGCTGATACTCCCCCAGGTACAAGTCCCCAGGTGCACCACCAAAAGAAAGTATGTCATGAATATAGAAAATACTTTCAATAATATTTTTCTTCATATCACCTCATATTCTCACGTTGCTTAATTTGGTTAATTTTGGTTTCATTACAGACTCACATTGTAAGAAGTCCTCTCTGGTCCTGGGCTCTAGAATATGGACGACTTCCACTGTAGAGAGAGATCACAAGAAAGATGAGCTCCTAAAGATAACCTTCATATCATAATTCCTGCAGAAATTAAAATAAAATGCATGTAAATCATGAAACTGCAGCTCATTCAGGAATAATGTAAATATAAAATAGAAAGTTTGATGAATATCACATAATATCATGGTGAAGCTGAAGATTCAGTAGTTTTGACAGTTGGGAATTTCCCTGGTTGCCATGGTGAGCAGACAGAGGGCAGGTAGCAGAGGCCCTGTTTACACTCATATCCAATACAGACTCCCACACACTTATTATGGGATGTAGTTTGTCAGTGAAAGGCTGACGAGAGAAGACACACACTGGAGCGTTTACATTCAGATCCAATATCAGCTAAATACAACCAAAACTACCTCCAGATGCGATTATAATCACAAATCTGATCCATATTCTAATTCTTACTTTTAGACTACAGTAATCAAATGTGATGCATTGGATTAGTTAATAACTTGGATATATGTGGCAGAAAAAGACGAGTGTTCACAGGGCCAGAGATACAGGATCGTACAGTAGAGTCACCAACGTTTCTCCCAGTGATGTCACTAGTGAAAGGCTGATTAGTCACTAGAAGTTGCAGGATGACATATTTATGTAAAGAAGCATCAGTCAGCCATGTGAAAGTATGAGGAAGACCTAAATGTGCTTTCATCTCAATCAAAGGGAATAAGAGATTCCACTCCCCAGGAATGCTGCATCTCTCCACCCATCTCACAAATCTCTGCTGGTGTTTTACAGCAGTGCAAACTGCTTTACTGCACAGGATCAGCTATCACGTGCAGAAAAATTAAAACCTTTGTGCTGCTATTAACTGTCATAACAGGATAGAAAGTGACATTTAAACGGTATATGCATATAAAAAACATGCATGTACATTATAGTAGATGTCTTCATAGAAAGCTTGCTCAACTTAAACAAGCCCCAGCTATGACCCCTGTTTTATTGACAAGTTATCGCGCTTTACTTTATGCCCCATTTTAATATTTTTAAACCCAGCGTGGGTCCGGTTCTGATTGGGTTGTAAACCTTTTATGAATTGTGTAATAAATCATTTTTCTCCTTTACTTAGCGGGTCTGGTGTTGCACTGTGGCGGGTGGGTTTCTGTAGGGATATAAGAAGTTGCTACAGTTGGCTGATGGAGGAACAGTCTCTGCTCACTCCTGTCAGACTCATGGCTACACAAAGTATCTACAACACTTTACTAATTTTCACAAAAGTTATTTTTAATTAAAGAAATCATTGGGAAGTTGTTTCAGTAGTTCTAACCTGTTTGAGAGATTTTGACTAATTCCTTCTTGAAGACGTCCTCCAGTCGCTCATTCAGTTCAGAGACAGATGTCCTCACAGCCTCAAAAGAGACATGTGGACTGACCGTGATGCTGGGTAAGTCTCCAGGTCCAGGAGGGGCACACAGAGACTGACAGCTCTGCAGACACACAGAGAACAGTCTCAATGCTGATTCCTGTGCACATGCCAGGAGCAGATCTTTGTAAATGAGGAACACGCCTCACCATGTATGTGCAATGTACATAGTGCTGACTGTCAGAGAGCCAGTGATGTTACCTGGAGGAAATGGATGTGATCCTCTGTGTGTGAAAGCTGCTCCAGCTCAGCGTCTCTCCTCCTCAGCTCAGCAATCTCCTGCCAGTCGCTCCAGGAGTCCTTCAGCCCAACTCACTTCAGCCTTCTCCTGATCTCTGATCAGCTCTTTCACCTCAGAGCGCCTTCTCTCAATGAAGCGTATCAGCTCAGTAAAGATCCTCTCGCTGTCCTCCACTGCTGTATGTGCAGAGTGCTGTTAGGAGCACAGAGAGAGGAGGGCTGTATGTGCAGAGCGCTGTTAGGAGCACAGAGAGAGGAGGGCTGTATGTGCAGAGCGCTGTTAGGAGCACAGAGAGAGGAGGGCTGTATGTGCAGAGCGCTGTTAGGAGACACAGAGAGAGGAGGGCTGTATGTGCAGAGCGCTGTTAGGAGCACAGAGAGAGGAGGGCTGTATGTGCAGAGCGCTGTTAGGAGCACAGAGAGAGGAGGGCTGTATGTGCAGAGCGCTGTTAGGAGACACAGAGAGAGGAAGGCTGTATGTGCAGAGCGCTGTTAGGAACACAGAGAGAGGAGGGCTGTATGTGCAGAGCGCTGTTAGGAGCACAGAGAGAGGAGGGCTGTATGTGCAGAGCGCTGTTAGGAGCACAAAGAGAGGAGGGCTGTATGTGCAGAGAGCTGTTAGGAGCACAGAGAGAGGAGGGCTGTATGTGCAGAGCGCTGTTAGGAGCACAGAGAGAGGAGGGCTGTATGTGCAGAGCGCTGTTAGGAGCACAGAGAGAGGAGGGCTGTATGTGCAGAGCGCTGTTAGGAGCACAGAGAGAGGAGGTCTGTATGTGCAGAGCGCTGTTAGGAGCACAGAGAGAGGAGGGCTGTATGTGCAGAGCGCTGTTAGGAGCACAGAGAGAGGAGGGCTGTATGTGCAGAGCGCTGTTAGGAGCACAGAGAGAGGAGGGCTGTATGTGCAGAGCGCTGTTAGGAGAAACAGAGAGAGGAGGGCTGTATGTGCAGAGCGCTGTTAGGAGAAACAGAGAGAGGAGGGCTGTATGTGCAGAGCGCTGTTAGGAGCACAGAGAGAGGAGGGCTGTATGTGGTGCAGAGCGCTGTTAGGAGCACAGAGAGAGGAGGGCTGTATGTGCAGAGCGCTGTTAGGAGCACAGAGAGAGGAGGGCTAATGGTACTTGTGGTAATTGTTTTGTGGGGAAATGTAATGTTTGGTGCGAGGGGGAGGGCTTGTTTATTTAAACTGGGGTAAATTATGGGGTAAATCCAGTCCACTTAGTTCACTGTTCCAGGGAGGGAGGAGACAGAACAGCGAGACAAGAAGGAAGGTGATACTTTGGCTTAGAGTGGAGTCCGCAACCTGGTCCAGTTATTGATTTAGTTGGTGTGTGTGTTTTTTTAATTCTCCTGTTGCATATATATATATATATATATATATATAGACTCTGTTTGGATCATTATTAATACTGAGTGGTAGCACTGAGTGGTTGCACTTTTCTGGGAGAATAAATATCATCACACAATTGGCCACTTTGCCATTCCGACTGTTTGTTTTTGCCGGACACATGCCAGGCCTCAACTGACCTGTCTTGTGTGACACTGTACATTTTAACTAGGCCCCACAGGGCTGAAAAGTGGCCCAACACTGGGCTCCTCACTGGCTGACTGGAGGAGAGCCCAGTCTGAGCTCTGAAATGGCTCTTCCAGCAGCCAGCTGTTGTCTTCTCCTCTGGTCAGTACCCACCTTGAGTGACTGCACAGCCTGTCTCAGATCCTGCAGCTCCTTCTCTCTCTCCTGGATTCTCTGCTGGAATTTACTCTGTGTCGCCCCCAGCTGCTTCTGTGGAAAAAGTATTTTCACAGTGAAATTGTAGTTCACTGCGTTCATGTTTGTTAAATGAAATCATGTTTAACATTAAAAACAATAAATAAGGAGTACAACTATTTGAAATTATGCATGTCAGAGTGTAGAAGATTATTGGCCTTAGATTATTGCCATAGATAATGGTTCTAAATTGTGTGAGTGAACTAGCTGCTCCAGTCGTGTTGATTCCCATTCAGGGAGTGAATAGGGGGGTGAGGGGTGTGAACAGAGCTGTCACAGAGAGGTGAATTGAGCCCCTTTCACACACGGAACCACAAACATTTCCGGGTTCAATTATTTGGGTTAAGTAGTGGTTTTTCCGGTTCCTATATAGGTCTCTTGTATGGAAGATGTATGTGTCGCGTCTGTTCCCACATGATATGAATGTTCCGGATAGATTAGGCAAGGCAGGATCTTTACCCATATTTAACAATTTTTTTCCAAGGAAAGTAGTAAACGCATGCTCAAAAAGGCTATAGAAGTAGCTATAGAATGTAATGTAAATGTAGCAAAATTATGTCATATGTTAATATGCATATTTATGACATCATAACGCACTCATTTACATATAAAAATGTGTGTTACATTTTCTGAAGAGATGCCTAGAATTGAATAAATGTTTTATTTTTATATATTAGTGTGTATTATTTTATTTGATATATTCCTGGGCTCTGGGTTCACTTCCTGTTCTTACTGCTTGTCACTGTGTTTGTCAAACCTGGAAATTACTTTACTGTTCATTAAAGTTTGTCAAATAAATCTTTTGAAACACATGCTGCAAGTAACTGAATAGTTCATTACATTACAGGCATTTAGCAGACGCTCTTATCCAGAGCGACTTACACAACTTCTTATTACATTTATCCATTCATACAGCTGGATATATACTGAAGCAATTCAGGTTAAGTACCTTGCTCAAGGGTACAACGGCAGCATCTTACCTGGGAATTGAACCTGCAACCTTTCGGTTACAAGTCCAGCTTCTTAACCATGATACTACACTGCCGCCCATAATAACAGTTTAAGTTTATTATATATAACATAAAGATGTCACTTATGTAACTTTAAAAAAATATTACAACAATCCCTCTGTTCCTAATTTACCCAATTTATTCTCCCATTATTTAACCAGTATCAGAGCTGCCAGTGAAGAGCTCCAGTCCTTACCTGTTTCTCAGTCCTTTCTGCTGCAGCTGAGACTGTATCATGGCCTCTGTGTTCATCCATCACACACAGCAGACAGATACACTGCTGATCGGTACGACAGTAAACCTCCAGCAGTTTGTCATGATGAGAGCAGATCTTCTCCTGCAGGTTTCCAGTGGCTTTGACCAGTTTGTGCTTCTTAAAGGCAGGAGATTCATAGTGAGGCTGGAGGTGAGTTTGACAATAAGAGGCCAGACACACCAGACAGGACTTGACAGCTTTGAGTTTTCTCCCAGTGCAGACATCACACACCACGTCTCCAGGTCCAGCGTAACAGTGAGCAGGAGGAGCAGCTTGGAGTCTTTTCTTCTTCAGTTTCTCCACCACTTCAGCCAGCATGGTGTTTCTGCCCAGAACAGGCCTTGGAGTGAAGGTCTGCCTGCACTGGGGACAGCTGTAGACACCAGTATGATCATCCTGATCCCAGTAGCCCTTAATGCAGCCCATACAGAAACTGTGTCCACAGGGAATAGCCACCGGATCCTTCAGTAGATCCAGACAGATCACACAGCTGAATTGGTCCTGATCCACAGAGATACTAGCCTCAGCCATTTTACTGCTCACACTGACAGAGTTTAGTTTGATTTCTCTGAAACTGCGTGACAGAGAGAATGGGAGTGACTTTTTGATTCTAACCACAGCTGCAAGAGGTGGTGAATGTGTGTGTGGGAAGTTTCTCAAGTAGAACCTTATAGATAAACAAAATGGAAGGTAGTTTCCCTCTCTTTGTTAAAGAGGACCATCCTACTTTTCCTCATAAAACACAATGATGGGTGAGAAATGTGTCCCCGATGTGAAACGCAATGCTGTCAATCATAAACTGCATCAACGGCTTTACAGTTTTTTACAATCGTTTTCACACTTGTCTCAATACCATGTGCACCTTTTCAAAACACTGAACACATTCACCATATCAGTAGACTACATGAACTAAACTGTGTATACTTTTGCATTGCTTTGATACAAAAGATATTCAATCACCACTTCTTCCAAAATTCATGAATACCTCTCTCAGTCACTGTTCACCACCAGCATGATTCTGAACTTCAGTAAATTTTGCAGGCATTTAGCTGCAGCCAGAGCCACAGTCATTGATCATGTGGTAAATCATGGTCTGTCTCTGAGGGAAGCAGGTTTGAGAGTTCAACCAAACTTGCCTAGATCCACAGTGGCTTCAATAGTGAGGATTTACAGGCAAACCAACAGGTACTATACAGTATTTACAGCATTCTGACTGAAGGCATTCTGATGTGTATATTACAGTAGTACTGTGATTTCAGAAGTCTCTAGAAAAAGCTGATGTATCAGTGCACATTTGTCTCTGACTCACTACAGGACCCATCGGTGACCTCACACAGGGGGAAACCCATCGGTGACCTCACACAGGGGGAAGCCCAGCGGTGACCTCACACAGGGGGAAACCCAGCGGTGACCTCACACAGGGGGAAGAGGAAGAATATTTACGCCTCAACAAGAGGATGCAATAGTTGGGATGGTCATGGCCAACAACAGCTCAGGCTAAGAGAAATACGCAACAACATAATCACAGACAACAACATATTTCCAAACATTGACAGTGTTAGCACTACAACCATCTCAAGAGTGCTACAGAAACATCAGATCAGGATGAAACAGTTGTACACTGTCCCCTTTGACAGGAACTCCGAGCGTGTCAAAGAACTCAGGTACCAATATGTCCAGGTAAGATATCTAAGGTCATTTTGAACAACACAGCACACACAGGCATTTTTATTTTTATTTTGCACAAGACAGTAAGCTATACAATTTGTGACTTACGGTACCTTGTGTATTCTCTAATTTACTGAAGAGAGTCATGGAGCTTGAAGCCAGTGAAACCGAACACACCACTCCCGCCAGATCAGACTGGTTTACGGCCCATCCCAGGATGATGTCGTTATTCCTGTCACTCTCCTTTCCTCAACCCCATAGAATAATTATTTTCTGCATGGAGATGGAAGGTTTATGACCACCACCCACATGACCAGATGTCACTTCTAGATGCAATGGCTGCTGGGTGTTTGGACATAACAGTGGAGCACATCCAGGGCTGGATAAGGCACTCGAAGAGATTCTTTCCTCTGTGTATGGCAAGAGATAACATTCGGTGTGATGTTGATGAAAGTCTATGGCCAAATGCAGAGGACAGGATGGATGGGCCAGGCCAACAGTAGTCTTCTGATACTGATAGACAGACAATATATGTGCAAATTACTGTATATTGTGAAAATATTGCTATTTGGTATTTTTTGTCATTGATTGTATTGTATTTATTTTCTGAACTACAGTATATTGCACTGTGAGAACAAATGGCTGAATACAGTAAACCCCCTGAAGAATACTGGTGCTTTTGTGATTTGTTTCTTTATCATATATTGTGTTACATTACACAGTAATAATTGTTATTCTGGGTTTCCGATACAGTAAAACATTAATTCAGTTTAATGTAAATTTACCACTCAGTCATGACATCTATTGTGAGAGGCAAACCAACAGATCAAAAGTTTATTTAGCTGCTTGGCTTGAAATATTTGTGGATGCAAATATAGAGGAAAGGGAAACACATAATATATATATTTTTTCAACGCTCCAAGTTGTTTGTGTTTTTTAGTTCATGGTACATTGAGTGACAAAGTAGTCTTATGGGAGAAAGCAGATGCTATAGTTACGGCAGCATGAGTCACTTTTGGGTGAAATATGAAGTGTTTTGGTGGTTGAAGTGCATTTTGCACCTAAGGTTAACTAATGTGCTCAGGTGTGTGTTTCAAAAGCACACTGTGTGAAGAGTTTTGAAGAAGTGGACATGGTATTGAGACAAGTGTGAAAACGATTGTAAAAAACTGTAAAGTGGAAGGGGCAGCGTGCATATACAGAATGTGTCCATAATCAAATACAGACAGGACAGTTTATTGTACAATAGTCTTCCTATTAGCAAAAGAGAAGCATGTTTTATTTCTTTACAAGAAAAATTTCCCCTGTGAAACTTTTTTTCTTATCTGAATTTGTTCTTTGGTTTGTGTTTGGAAACATGCGTAAAATCAGATTGGATTGTAATCTGTACTCACACTAACAGAGACAGAGTTTAGTTTAATATCTCAGAAACTACACAACACCTGTGTCTCGACAAAAAAACTGCACATTGTGAGCTTTGCAAAGCTGCTATTTATGACATGGCTGCTATGAGGAAACTGCTAGTTTAATGAAAACCACAGAATGCAGGAACTTGGAATGTACATATGTTTGAGCTATTCTTAATGGGTACTTTCATTCATTTACGTACTTACATACTTACTGGTGTAACCAGTTTCTAAAGGGAGTGGAGATTTATACTTAACCTCCCAAACACACAAACAAACTTGTACACACATACACACACAATCTGGTGGTGGTGTGTGTGTGGGGTGAGGGTGTGTATAGTGGTATAGTGTATGTGTAGCATGTGCATCTGTGTGTGTGGTTGCGTTGAGGGAAGGGTGTGTGTGTGTGTTTTTAGTGTGTGGGGGTGGGGGGGCAGGGCGGGTGGGCTGGTGTGTTTGCATGTCCGTGTGTTACGTCCCTGGAGCCCAACGTGTGAAAACCGGTGTGATAAGAAGCAGTGGCTGACATGGTGTGTTTAGAAGAAGAGCGTACGCTGGTCTGCACTCACCCAATCGACAGTGGAGGATGAGACAATGAGACCACACACAGAAAATACCAAATACAGGACCTATATCCACATGTACAGACACACATACACATGCTATACGTCTTAAAGAGATGCTCCTCTGCACATTACATGTTGTGATGGGAGCTTGGGCAGAAAACAAAGTAACCAGTAGGTATAGCTGTGGAGTGGCAGGGCTTATATAGAGAGCAGAGTAGTGGTATAAACCAGTAGGTATAGCTGTGGAGTGGCAGGGCTTATATAGAGAGCAGAGTAGTGGTATAAACCAGTAGGTATAGGTGTGGAGTGGCAGTGCTTATATAGAGAGCAGAGTAGTGGTATAAACCAGTAGGTATAGGTGTGGAGTGGCAGGGTTTATATAGGGAGCAGAGTACTGGTATAAATCAGTAGGTATAGGTGTAGAGTGGCAGGGCTTATATAGAGAGCAGAGTAGTGGTATAAACCAGTAGGTATAGGTGGGGAGTGGCAGGGCTTATATAGAGAGCAGAGTACTGATATAAATCAGTAGATATAGGTGTGGAGTGGCAGGGCTTATATAGGGAGCAGAGTACTGGTATAAACCAGTAGGTATAGGTGTTGAGTGGCAGTGCTTATACAGAGAGCAGAGTACTGGTATAAATCAGTAGATATAGGTGTGGAGTGGCAGGGCTTATATAGGGAGCAGAGTACTGGTATAAACCAGTAGGTATAGGTGTGGAGAGGCAGGGCTTATATAGAGAGCAGAGTACTGGTATAAATCAGTAGGTATAGGTGTGGAGTGGCAGGGCTTATATAGAGAGCAGAGTACTGGTATAAACCAGTAGGTATAGGTGTGGAGAGGCAGGGCTTATATAGAGAGCAGAGTACTGGTATAAATCAGTAGGTATAGGTGTGGAGTGGCAGGGCTTATATAGAGAGCAGAGTACTGGTATAAACCAGTAGGTATAGTTGTGGAGAGGCAGGGCTTATATAGAGAGCAGAGTACTGGTATAAATCAGTAGGTATAGGTGTGGAGTGGCAGGGCTTATATAGAGAGCAGAGTACTGGTATAAACCAGTAGGTATAGGTGTGGAGTGGCAGGGCTTATATAGCGAGCAGAGTACTGGTATAAACCAGTAGGTATAGGTGTGGAGTGGCAGGGCTTATATAGAGAGCAGAGTACTGGTATAAACCAGTAGGTATAGGTGTGGAGTGGCAGGGCTTATATAGAGAGCAGAGTACTGGTATAAATCAATAGGTATAGCTGTGGAGTGGCAGGGCTTATAAAGAGAGCAGAGTACTGGTATAAACCAGGAGGTATAAGTGTGGAGTGGCAGGGCTTATAAAGAGAGCAGAGTACTAGTATAAATCAGTAGGTATTGGTGTGGAGTGGCAGGGCTTATATAGAGAGCAGAGTACTGGTATAAATCAGTAGGTATAGGTGCGGAGTGGCAGGGCTTATAAAGAGAGCAGAGTACTGGTAGAAATCAGTAGGTGTAGGTTTGAAGTGGCAGGGCTTATATAGAGAGCACAGTACTGGTATAAATCAGTAGGTATAGGTGTGGAGTGGCAGGGCTTATATAGAGAGCAGAGTACTGGTATAAATCAGTAGGTATAGGTGTGGAGTGGCAGGGCTTATAAAGAGAGCACAGTACTGGTATAAATCAGTAGGTATAGGTTTGGAGTGGCAGGTCTCATATAGAAAGCACAGTACTGGTATAAACCAGTAGGTATAGGTGGTGTGGAGTTGCAGGGCTTATATAGAGAGCAGAGTACTGGTATAAACCAATAGGTATAGGTGTGGAGTGGCAGGGCCTATATAGAGAGCAGAGTACTGGTATAAACCAGTAGGTATAGCTGTGGAGTGGGAGGGCTTATATAGAGAGCAGAGTACTGGTATAAACCCGTAGGTATAGGTGGTGTGGAGTTGCAGGGCTTATATAGAGAGCAGAGTACTGGTATAAACCCGTAGGTATAGGTGTGGAGAGGCAGGGCTTATATAGAGAGCAGAGTACTGGTATAAACCAGTAGGTATAGGTGTGGAGAGGCAGGGCTTATATAGAGAGCAGAGTACTGGTATAAATCAGTAGGTATAGGTGTGGAGTGGCAGGGCTTATATAGAGAGCAGAGTACTGGTATAAACCAGTAGGTATAGGTGTGGAGAGGCAGGGCTTATATAGAGAGCAGAGTACTGGTATAAATCAGTAGGTATAGGTGTGGAGTGGCAGGGCTTATATAGAGAGCAGAGTACTGGTATAAACCAGTAGGTATAGTTGTGGAGAGGCAGGGCTTATATAGAGAGCAGAGTACTGGTATAAATCAGTAGGTATAGGTGTGGAGTGGCAGGGCTTATATAGAGAGCAGAGTACTGGTATAAACCAGTAGGTATAGGTGTGGAGTGGCAGGGCTTATATAGCGAGCAGAGTACTGGTATAAACCAGTAGGTATAGGTGTGGAGTGGCAGGGCTTATATAGAGAGCAGAGTACTGGTATAAACCAGTAGGTATAGGTGTGGAGTGGCAGGGCTTATATAGAGAGCAGAGTACTGGTATAAATCAGTAGGTATAGGTGTGGAGTGGCAGGGCTTATAAAGAGAGCAGAGTACTGGTATAAACCAGGAGGTATAAGTGTGGAGTGGCAGGGCTTATAAAGAGAGCAGAGTACTAGTATAAATCAGTAGGTATTGGTGTGGAGTGGCAGGGCTTATATAGAGAGCAGAGTACTGGTATAAATCAGTAGGTATAGGTGCGGAGTGGCAGGGCTTATAAAGAGAGCAGAGTACTGGTAGAAATCAGTAGGTGTAGGTTTTAAGTGGCAGGGCTTATATAGAGAGCACAGTACTGGTATAAATCAGTAGGTATAGGTGTGGAGTGGCAGGGCTTATATAGAGAGCAGAGTACTGGTATAAATCAGTAGGTATAGGTGTGGAGTGGCAGGGCTTATAAAGAGAGCACAGTACTGGTATAAATCAGTAGGTATAGGTTTGGAGTGGCAGGTCTCATATAGAAAGCACAGTACTGGTATAAACCAGTAGGTATAGGTGGTGTGGAGTTGCAGGGCTTATATAGAGAGCAGAGTACTGGTATAAACCAATAGGTATAGGTGTGGAGTGGCAGGGCCTATATAGAGAGCAGAGTACTGGTATAAACCAGTAGGTATAGCTGTGGAGTGGGAGGGCTTATATAGAGAGCAGAGTACTGGTATAAACCCGTAGGTATAGGTGGTGTGGAGTTGCAGGGCTTATATAGAGAGCAGAGTACTGGTATAAATCAGTAGGTATAGGTGGGGAGTGGCAGGGCTTATATAGGGATCCAGGTGAATATTTGCCACGGGTGTGTTTCCTCCAGGTGAATTCTGTGTCTGGAAGCTTTTATGTCTCCCTCTGGTGGAGCCATTGTGCCGGTGTATTTCTCTCTTCTCCCACCTGCCCCCTTCCTTCACCACAATGTGTACAGAAATCAGAAGCCAGGTAAGTAGATAGGGCTCTGATTCGGACACAGTGCACTGTACGCAGTAGACAGGGCGTAGTAGATAGGTCTCTGATTCGGACACAGTGTACTGTACGCAGTAGACAGGGCGTAGTAGATAGGGCTCTGATTCGGACACAGTGCACTGTATGCAGGAGACAGTGCGCAGTAGATAGGGCTCTGATTCAGACACAGTGTACTGTATGCAGGAGACAGGGCGCAGTAGATAGGGCTCTGATTCAGACACAGTCCAGAACTGAAGGTAAATTAAACTATAATGGCAATCAGAGAGATGCAGACACCTGTGTGAGTGGGCAAAGCACTGAACTCTATGATATCAAACAGACGTAACCGCTTGCTTCTATTGGAGATTACAGCAAACAATATGCAGTCCAGTGCACCGAACCTCAATTTCACCTTAGGCCAAGGGGACTCAATCTTATCCAATAAGGACCGGTGTGGGTGCAGGGTTTTGTTCCAACCAAGCAGTAACACGCCTGATTCTACTAATAAAGGTCCTTACCAAAGACTCTCGTGGTTGTTTAGTAGAATCAGGTGTAACTGCTTGGTTGGAACAAAAGTCTGAACCCACACCGGCCAAAACAGAAGCACAAGTACGGGGTGAAAAGTTACACAAAGCAATCGGGGTGAAAGGTTACACAAAGCAATCGGGGTGAAAAGTTACACACGGCTAAAAGCAGGTTTGTTCATAGATTCCTGTGTTTTCTGACGTTTGATTAAATATCAGCTCACATCAGTCCTCCCTAAGGGAGACTGTTATTAGGATATGTTGCCATGGAAACACAGTTAATGAGGGACACACCTGGACCGGCACCAGAGGTCCTGCTGGATCCCTCACAACTCATGAGATTAATATTGTGACCAAAAAATTAAATACATTTGTTCTATTTTCTGCATATTTCATTTATTTATGGAATTTAAATTCAGTACTTTAATGTCATTTTCTGTCTCAAATCAAAATCTTTTCATTTCCAATTTCTGCAGCAGATCCCCGAAATATTGCAATTATACCACTTGAATGAATATATTTAAAAACAGAAATCTTTTTTTTCAATAAAATGTTCAGTGTTAAATCAATTCAAATAGAAGACATTTGACATTAGAACTGGATCTACACTTTTGAAAATGGACATTTCACTGTGCACTCATACATAATATTGGAACACATGCTTAACCCTTGTGTTGTCTTCATATTATATCTGCACCCCGTGTCCACAGGGTACAAAATGACCCTCACCAGACCCCCCTGTGATAAAAGCCTCCTCACTGATTTATAAATAAATAACCTGTCATTCATCAATAAACCAGTGAATAATTGTGTTTTCCTACTTCACAGTCCAGACAGACTGCATTTCTTCAGTCTACACTACTCATTCTTTACTGTAAAACAAACATCATAATGAATTTTTTGCTGTAATAGATGTGTGGTGCTTAATTTGGATTACTTCTGATTTCATAACTGCAGGGTTATGAGACTCATAAGACAATCTTTGTACCTTGATCGTGTATTTCTATTGTACAAAAGTGCAATATTTACCTTTTTTAAAGGTAGGGTCAGTCCAGGGGAAGCCATTGAATGCTGATAAAATTACATTTAGGGGATTTTCACTGCTGTTGACCTCAGAAAAGGGTCAATTTTGACCCGAGGGCAACACAAGGGTTAAATATTGTGACAAACAAATATTTTGACAAACAACAAGTTTTATCTATTTAAATTTCCTTCATTTTTCTGTCTCATTTGAGTGTTTTCCCCTCTTTAATTACAACTGATCTTCCCTTCACTCTCTGCCTCATCCCAGATCACACAGTTTTACAGTGGATCCTAAATTAACCGCAAACCCAGGATAGAGGGGCTGAGTGAATGTGGTCTGGACTCTGTGCAGGAGGGTCATTGTGTCAGAGACGCTGTAGAAGGACAGAGTTCCTGCCCTGTGATCCAGGTACACTCCTATTCTGGAGGAGGAGGGAACAGGGATTTTAGTGCGCTTATTATTGTGCCAGAAAAAGCCACCAAAGGGAGCGCAGCACAAACACCAGGACTTGTCATTACATCCCAGAGCAGAGTCATCACCCGACCGTTTCCTGCTGATCTCTTTATATGACACTGCTATATGAACCCCACTCCCACTCTGCTCAGCCTCCCAGTAACAGCGTCCAGACAGACCCTCTCTGCACAGCACTTGGGCCCAGCGCTCAAATCTCTCTGGATGATCAGGATATGACTGGAACTCTCCCACACAGGTCACCTCTCTGTTCCCCTCAGACAGACAGAGGTGTTGATGCGCTGTGTTGGGGTCCAGTGTGAGCCGACAGGAATCTAAGAAGAGAAGAGAAGAGAGCCCATCTTTCATATTTTACATATTTAAAGTTTATATATATATATATTTTTTGAGAACAACTTTTTATTTTCATTTTAGTTTGCATATAATAAATCCAGAATACAAATAAAGAAACACGGTACAGTTATACAATTATATGCCCCCCCCCCCCATAAGCCCCCATAGCGGAGCGCAGACTCAAGTACAGAAAGAAAGATGAACCTGGTAAATTATAATGTCAGCACAGATCCTGAAACGAGCGTAATCCATTCTCATGGTAGAGAGTGAATACCTTTAGTACTCCAGTGAGGTAAATAAAAAAGGCCGTTTCCGGTAAGGAGCTTATGATTATGGAAAATGGGCGAGTGAGCATGCCATGTTTTTATTGAGCTTCTGAGCCTTTCAACTAGTCGCCAAATTCCAATCAATTGTGTTCTTATGGGGCCAAAATGTAACCTACAAAATTTTAGTGGGACACCAGAATAAATCAAATCCTGAAGTCTGTAAGGCAGTACTATATTTTCCTCAAGTTTGCAAAGTTAATATTTTCTTGATTGTTATCCTCTCCCTCACACGTAGCTTTGTATTCTTGATTGTATCTTATTTCAGTTACTTTCCCCTTATTTTCTTCCTCCTTGCACTGAATTTTCAACCACAAAATTATGATCAGAATTATTTATACTGAATATTACTGTGTATTGGTCTTGTAACTTTCTTCACACAGTCTGACTGTAGGACAGATATTATCATATATGACCCATATGTTTAATACCAGGATGACTGCAGCTGAATTAACAGGGATCTGAAGGAGGAGGAGATGCATGAGATCCTTAAAGTAAATCAGTTATGAAAATAGAAAATTGATATTATCATATTTTTCTTCATATTACATCATATTTTCATGTTGCTTCATTCTTTTAATTAAGGTTTAATTACAGACTCACAGAGTAAGAAGTCCTCTCTGGTCTTGGGCTCTTCAACATGGACTGCTTCCTCTGTAGAGAGGGAGATCACAAGAAAGTTGAGCTAAAGTTTATCTTATCGATCTCTAGCGACCGCTGCTGGATGATTAGGTGCCGTAAACTGCAAGTCAAAGCCCCATATTAAAGGTCTTCCTCTGACCCCACTCTGTAGGAGCTTAGCTGTAGTCTGCAGTGTGAAAACAAGCAGGCTGGCTACACCATGTGTATAAATATTGATTAATTTGATTTTTTTTTTCAAATGAAAAATACATCCCAAAAGTGATTAAAACACTTTACATATGTGATAGAAAATGTATAAAAGTATTTCAACAGTAATAACCTGTTAAAGAGATCTTAAATAATTCCCCCTGGCAGACATCCTCCAGTCGCTCTTTCAGTTCAGAGACAGATGTCCTCACAGCCTCAAAAGAGACGTGTGGACTGACAGTGATGCTGGGTAAGTCTCCAGGTCCAGGAGGGAGAGACTGACAGCTCTGCAGACAGACAGACAGACAGAAAGAGAACAGTCTCAATACAGATTTGTGTGTAGATGGAGCAGATGTTTGTATAAATAAAGAACACACTTCACCATGTATGTACAATGTACATAGTGCTGACTGTCAGAGAGCCAGTGATGTTACCTGGAGGAAATGGATGTGATCCTCTGTGTGTGAAAGCTGCTCCAGCTCAGCGTCTCTCCTCCTCAGCTCAGCAATCTCCTGCTCCAGTCGCTCCAGGAGTCCTTCAGCCCGACTCACTTCAGCCTTCTCCTGATCTCTGATCAGCTCTTTCACCTCAGAGCGCCTTCTCTCAATGAAGCGGATCAGCTCAGTAAAGATCCTCTCACTGTCCTCCACTGCTGTATGTGCAGAGCGCTGTTAGGAGACACAGAGAGAGGAGGGCTGTATGTGCAGAGCGCTGTTAGGAGCACAGAGAGAGGAGGGCTGTATGTGCATAGCGCTGTTAGGAGACACAGAAAGAAGGGCTGTACATTTTAACTAGGCCTTTCACTCAGCTCTTACTGGGACCCCAGACAGCCTGTTCCCCACAGTGTGGCTCAGTGGGATTGAGCCCCACAGGGCTGGAAAGTGGCCCAACACTGGGCTCCTCACTGGCTGACTGGAGGAGAGCCATGACTGAGCCCTGAAATGGCTCTTCCAGCAGTCAGCTGTTCTCTTCTCCTCTGGTCAGTACCCACCTTGAGTGACTGCACAGCCTGTCTCAGATCCTGCAGCTCCTTCTCTCTCTCCTGGATTCTCTGCTGGAATTTACTCTGTGTCGCTCCTAGCTGTTTCTGTGGATACATTATTTTCAGTTATATTATAGTCCACTGCGTTCACATTTGTTAAATAATATCATGTTTAACATTAAACACAATAAATAAACAGTAAAACTATTTGAAATTCTGCACGTCAGTGTGTAGAAGATTATTGGCCTTATATGTAAAGCTTCTAAACTGTGAACTAGCTGCTCCAGCCGTGATAATCCCATTCAGGGAGTGAATAGGGGGTGAGGGGTGTGAACAGAGCTGTCACAGAGAGCTGGTTTGAGCCCCTTTCACACATGGAACCCGTAACATTTCCAGGTTAAATTACCCAGGTTGGGTCGTGTTTTTCCCCATTCACACATAGATCTCCTATACAGAAAATGTCTGTGTCACGTCTGTTCCCACATGACATGTCTTTCCCGGATAGATTAGGCAAGGCAGGATGTCTACCCATAGTTGCCTACTTTTTCCAAAAGAAAGTAGCTCACGCATGCTCAAAAAGGCTGTAGAAGTCGCTAGATTATGTCACACGTTAAACTGCATAGCCTCTGTATGGCATCATAATGTACTCATTTGCATATTAAAACGTGTGTTAAATTTTCTGAAAAGATGCCTTGAATAGAATAAATATAGAATTTTTATA
The DNA here is from genome assembly GCA_022702515.1 of Ilyophis sp. 1 JC-2022. Classification (NCBI taxonomy): domain Eukaryota; kingdom Metazoa; phylum Chordata; class Actinopteri; order Anguilliformes; family Synaphobranchidae; genus Ilyophis; species Ilyophis sp. 1 JC-2022. The sequence goes on from CM040396.1 coordinate 112,090,944, forward strand.
AATTACTGGGACTTAAAACCTGGAAATGACTTTACTGTTCATTAAGGTTTGTCAAATAAATCACATTAAACATGTGTTCCAAGAAATTGAAAATTCTACTAAAACAAGCTTTGTTTCACTACATATAGCATAAAGACTTATGTGACTTCATAACAATCCCACTGTTCCCAATTTACTTTCCTCAGTTTCTCTCCCATTATAACCAGTATCAGAGCTGCCAGTGAAGAGCTCCGGTCCTTACCTGTTTCTCAGTCCTTTCTGCTGCAGCTGAGACTGTTTTATGGCCGCTGTGTTCATCCATCACACACAGCAGACAGATACACTGCTGATCGGTGCGACAGTAAACCTCCAGAAGTTTCTTATGTTGAGGACAAATGCTCTCCTGCAGGTGTCCAGTAGCATTGATCACATTATGTGTGTTACCCGAATGGAGTTCATTGTGAAGTTCGAGGTGAGTTTCACAGTAAGAGGCCAGACACACCAGACAGGACTTGATGGCTTTGCGTTTTCTCCCAGTGCAGACATCACACGCCACGTCTCCAGATCCAGCGTAACAGTGATCAGGAGAAGCAGCTTGGAGTCCTGTCTTCTTCAGTTTCTCCACCACTTCAGCCAGCATGGTGTTTCTGCCCAGAACAGGCCTTGGGGTGAAGGTCTGTCTGCACTGGGGACAGCTGTATACACCAGTATGATCATCCTGATCCCAGCAGCCCTTAATGCAGTCCATACAGAAACTGTGTCCACAGTGAATAGACGCCGGATCCTTCAGTAGATCCAGACAGATCGGACAGCTGAACTGGTCCTGATCCAGAAAAAATCCACCTTCAGCCATTTTACTGCTCACACTCTAACAGAGACAGAGTTAAGTTTAGTTTCTCTGAAACCGTGTGACTGCGTTAGAGAGAGAGAGAGTGGGAGTGACTTCCTGGTTCTGCCCACAGCTGCAGGAGGTGTGGTGTTGGACTGAGGCCAGGCTGAAAAGCAAGAGTAGCAGAGTGGAGGTTTACTCATTGATTAATCATTTTTTAAAATAATTTGGTGCCCAGCGCAGGGCTGATTTACTGATAAATATCACACAAATACAATCCTGTGCGTATTGGGTGACAAGTGATTGGTCACTCACCTGAAAACGTAGCTGCAGTTGGGTAAAAGGGCATCTTTCAGGTCAAACTCCACTAACCGGTGTTCAGCACATACAGTAGCTGTAGCAACCTAATGTTGTGCAGATATGTGTGGAAAGCAGGGGTGAGACATGAATGCACAGGATGGCATGTGTATGTGAGTGTGTGTAACAGCGCCCTGCGTTGTGTTTAAAATAAATGTGTGTGTCGACTTCTTTAGGGCGTGTGGGTCTTTATTTCCACCACCACTGCCTGCATCAGAACAGCCATGAACAGACGCTCTCAGAATGTGCAATATCATTGTTGTATTTGCACAGACACCTGAGAAGCACTCGCCCAAATTCCCCAAAGGCGAACGCGTTACCAGTCAACTATAGCTAAGGGCAATGTTGCTTTAGCTTGTTATCACGGCAATCCGCTACAAGGCCTTCGCCTCACTGCACGTCACTGTGCTTACTAGCGAAGGCTGTGTCCCAATCAGAGCCCTACCTTCCAGAGGCGTCATGCAAGCCAAAATTCTGGTGGGGCACAATTAGAGCGGTGGGCTTGGGGGTCTTTCCCCAGAAAAAAATAAATAATAATGATGCAATTTTTTGCAATTTGACATATATATACAAAGACTGGGGGGGGATTATTTTAAAACTTCACTAAATTAGTTTTTGTAGCTCAGTAATCTCCCATTTTATATTAGGGTAAATACTATATATTTATTTAGAAAATTTCATGTGAATTATTTGTGCTGTTATGGTTATTGAAAATGACACTCACTTCTACACTGCTGCCACTTTTCTTGAAAAAGAGCTAAATCTTGTCAGCTTCACCCAAAAATTTTAAGGGGCAAAAATTCATATAGAAAGACTATCCAAATTAATTTAGAGAAAATAGATAATAAAGCCAAAGATTGAAGGAACCTGCCAACATGGTAATATCTATATTTTCAAACATGAGCTAAACATAGCTAAATGCTAATCGCGATTAGTTTACAACTAATGATCGTTTGGGCTTATAATGCTGCGCGCCTAGCCTCGTTAGGGCTTATAATGCTGCACGCATAGCCTCGTTTGGGCTTATAATGCTGCACGCATAGCCTTGTTTGGGCTTATAATGCTGCACGCATAGCCTCGTTTGGGCTTATAATGCTGCACGCATAGCCTCGTTTGGACTTATAATGCTGCACGCATAGACTCATTTGGGCTTATAATGCTGCACGCATAGCCTTGTTTGGGCTTATAATGCTGCGCGCATAGCCTCGTTTGGGCTTATAATGCTGCACGCATAGCCTCATTTGGGCTTATAATGCTGCACGCATAGTCTCGTTTGGGCTTATAATGCTGCACGCATAGCCTCATTTGGGCTTATAATGCTCCACGCATAGTCTCGTTTGGGCTTATAATGCTGCACGCATAGACTAGTTTGGGCTTATAATGCTGCACGCATAGCCTCGTTTTGGCTTATAATGATGCGGCCAGTAAACACCAAATCACATGCTGTACAATAGTTACCATTTATTTTTAATAAACTATTTATATATATATTTTAAAATAAAGTAGCTAGCTACTTGCTAAGGTAGACTGAAAAACTAACTATCAAAAAACAAAGTACTATCAAGCTAACTATAAAAAATATACCAAAAATAGGTTACGATAACATACTCGAATATTCAAAAAAGCTAAACTGTAAGCTAGCTATATATAATGTTCGCTCGCTCGCTCCCTCCCTCTCTCCTATCTCCTCCCCCCGTCCACGGCACGCAGATCAAGCTGAGATTCGCTTTTATAGCTGGCGTAGCCCGGCCTCGCTCCAAAACTTCCGGGCGTAGCTGTACAGATTTCCATTTCGTCACAGAGCACCGAATACGTTAGGGAAGATCTTTCTGGCCAATCACAGATTGAACGTGCAGTACCTAACGTTTTACCACCAGAGACACTTTTGAGCCAGATTTTTAAAGTGTATGCATTTTTGCACCGACTGCAGTAATTTGTCAAGATTTGGATCAGGATCAATGAGTAATACTTAGAAAAACCCAAATGTATCAGTTATCATCTAAAATAAGTGGTTTGTAGTGCTTTGTTACCCTTTAAAAGGCATTTTTTTAAATTAAGTGTGTATAACTAATTGCATTTCATTTTCACACGTTTGAAAAAGGGATTGATGCTCTTAAATGTAGCTTCTGACAGTTCTGAGTGATAATTAGAATATGATTGTGACATCCGCCGTTTCCCTCCAGTCCATCTTCCTTTCCTTCTCCCTGTTTTCCCCATTCCTCTTGTTCCATGTCATGTTTTTCTGTTTATCTTGTTCGTCTAGTTCCATGTTGTGCAGGCTGGGTGTGGATCCCCCGATTTGTTCCTCATTTGTTCCTCATTATTACTCAGCCTATCACTCCCCCTGCTCGCATTCCGTACCTTATTACCTCGTTAGCTCTCACGTACATTCCTCACGCCCTTTCCATCCTTTCCACCTGTTTCTCCCTCTATTTAAGTTTCTCTTTTTGTTTGCCTCGTCGCCAATTCGTTCCGTTTGTTATGCTTTGTGCTTGACGTGTTTGGCCTCTGTTGTGCTGTGTGCATTTAACCGGTTTGTTCGTCTTGTTTCTAGTTTCGCTCGTCCAGCCTGCTCCCTGTTCCTGTTTGCTCCTGCCCCGTCATCAGCCCTGCCAGTTTTTATTCGCTAACCCTGTATCCAGTCCATCACCTAGCTTTCCTGCCTGCTCCTCATTCCTGTTCTCCCCAGCCCTGTATCCAGTCCATCACCTAGCTTCCTTTCTGTTTGCTTGCTAGCTTAAATAAATATTCACTCCTCACAGAGTTTTGACTCCGGAGTCTGACTCTGAGTCCTGCATTTGGGTCCATACCAGTGTCCGTAGCACAACAATAAAGTTACTTTTATTTTCTGTTAAATTCACAAGACTAAATGTGGCCTTTGAAATACACATTGCAAACGTAATAAATTTCAATTGTTAAAAGCAGTCATGTTAACTGCCGGGAATTTAATTTGTTACGGTTGGACTCGACTGTGAAACTAATGCGAGTTTGTCTGGTCTGGACAGAGCATTTGACTGAGCGGAAGATACAAATAAGATGGGACCGGATAATTACAGGAACAGGAGAAACAGTCACAGAATAAAGCGGTAAAAAGTAGTGCGTTGTTTACGATGTTTTAGTAGCGTTTTAATAGATTAGCGGAATTGCATGAGACGAGAATGGGAATCATATGTCGGAAAGAGAAAGAAAACGTTTAGAAAGGGGAGCTAGTGGAGAGGAAGGGGAATATGGTGAGGAGAACAAACTAGATTAACCAGTCCTAAATAAATTGTAGGTGTAGTTGCTTCGATGTGGTATCAATTGCTGGAAATGGTATAGAAAAGATGGTAATATGGTGGTGTCGTGTTAGGTGCTAAATAAAAGGTTGAAATGGTATGAGGTGGTAATGCGGTATAAAGGGATCTAAAGGTGAAAGTGTTAAAATATGGTGATTTATTTTGTGGTAAGTTGTCTAAAGAACCTGGAAGATATACAAAGAAGTAATGAAAGCACACAAAGGTAATGTCAAATCATCTGGTTACAGCTTCCACATTCTATTGCATTAGTTTTCAAAATGTGCCCCTTGACTCCCATTAATAGTTTCTGCGATAAAAGGTAAATTATCTGAAAAAGTGTATGAAGGTAAAAAGTAATAGCAACCTGGAGGGTGTATAAAGGTATAGTATGAGATATGAATGGTGTTGATGGTGTGAATGGTGTAGGAGGAGATAGGTGGCAAGAAAGTGGTGGAATAAGAAGAATTTTGGAGAGTAATAGAAAGTATGGTCTCACAACTACACAAGAAACCAAAAGACGGCTCCGTCACATACAGCCCTCCTCTCTCTGTGCTCCTAACAGCGCTCTGCACATACAGCCCTCCTCTCTCTGTGCTCCTAACAGCGCTCTGCACATACAGCCCTCCTCTCTCTGTGCTCCTAACAGCGCTCTGCACATACAGCCCTCCTCTCTCTGTGTCTCCTAACAGCACTCTGCACATACAGCCCTCCTCTCTCTGTCTCCTAACAGCGCTCTGCACATACAGCCCTCCTCTCTCTGTGTCTCCTAACAGCACTCTGCACATACAGCCCTCCTCTCTCTGTGCTCCTAACAGCGGTCTGCACATACAGCCCTCCTCTCTCTGTGCTCCTAACAGCGCTCTGCACATACAGCCCTCCTCTCTCTGTGCTCCTAACAGCGCTCTGCACATACAGCCCTCCTCTCTCTGTGCTCCTAACAGCACTCTGCACATACAGCCCTCCTCTCTCTGTGTCTCCTAACAGCACTCTGCACATACAGCCCTCCTCTCTCTGTGCTCCTAACAGCGCTCTGCACATACAGCCCTCCTCTCTCTGTGTTCCTAACAGCGCTCTGCACATACAGCCCTCCTCTCTCTGTGCTCCTAACAGCGCTCTGCACATACAGCCCTCCTCTCTCTGTGCTCCTAACAGCACTCTGCACATACAGCCCTCCTCTCTCTGTGCTCCTAACAGCGCTCTGCACATACAGCCCTCCTCTCTCTGTGTCTCCTAACAGCACTCTGCACATACAGCCCTCCTCTCTCTGTGTTCCTAACAGCGCTCTGCACATACAGCCCTCCTCTCTCTGTGCTCCTAACAGCGCTCTGCACATACAGCCCTCCTCTCTCTGTGCTCCTAACAGCGCTCTGCACATACAGCCCTCCTCTCACTGTGTCTCCTAACAGCGCTCTGCACATACAGCCCTCCTCTCTCTGTGTCTCCTAACAGCGCTCTGCACATACAGCCCTCCTCTCTCTGTGCTCCTAACAGCGCTCTGCACATACAGCCCTCCTCTTTCTGTTTCTCCTAACAGCACTCTGCACATACAGCCCTCCTCTCTCTGTGTCTCCTAACAGCGCTCTGCACATACAGCCCTCCTCTCTCTGTGCTCCTAACAGCGCTCTGCACATACAGCCCTCCTCTCTCTGTGTCTCCTAACAGCGCTCTGCACATACAGCCCTCCTCTCTCTGTGCTCCTAACAGCGCTCTGCACATACAGCCCTCCTCTCTCTGTGCTCCTAACAGCGCTCTGCACATACAGCCCTCCTCTCTCTGTGCTCCTAACAGCGCTCTGCACATACAGCCCTCCTCTCTCTGTGTTCCTAACAGCACTCTGCACATACAGCCCTCCTCTCTCTGTGTCTCCTAACAGCGCTCTGCACATACAGCCCTCCTCTCTCTGTGCTCCTAACAGCGCTCTGCACATACAGCCCTCCTCTCTGTGTGTCTCCTAACAGCGCTCTGCACATACAGCCCTCCTCTTTCTGTGTCTCCTAACAGCACTCTGCACATACAGCCCTCCTCTCTCTGTGTTTCCTAACAGCGCTCTGCACATACAGCCCTCCTCTCTCCGTGCTCCTAACAGCGCTCTGCACATACAGCGCTCCTCTCTCTGTGTCTCCTAACAGCGCTCTGCACATACAGCCCTCCTCTCTCTGTGCTCCTAACAGCGCTCTGCACATACAGCCCTCCTCTCTCTGTGCTCCTAACAGCGCTCTGCACATACAGCCCTCCTCTCTGTGTGTCTCCTAACAGCGCTCTGCACATACAGCCCTCCTCTTTCTGTGTCTCCTAACAGCACTCTGCACATACAGCCCTCCTCTCTCTGTGTTTCCTAACAGCGCTCTGCACATACAGCCCTCCTCTCTCTGTGCTCCTAACAGCGCTCTGCACATACAGCGCTCCTCTCTCTGTGTCTCCTAACAGCGCTCTGCACATACAGCCCTCCTCTCTCTGTGCTCCTAACAGCGCTCTGCACATACAGCCCTCCTCTCTCTGTGCTCCTAACAGCGCTCTGCACATACAGCCCTCCTCTCTCTGTGCTCCTAACAGCGCTCTGCACATACAGCCCTCCTCTCTCTGTGTCTCCTAACAGCGCTCTGCACATACAGCCCTCCTCTCTCTGTGCTCCTAACAGTGCTCTGCACATACAGCCCTCCTCTCTCTGTGCTCCTAACAGCGCTCTGCACATACAGCCCTCCTCTCTCTGTGCTCCTAACAGCGCTCTGCACATACAGCCCTCCTCTCTCTGTGCTCCTAACAGCGCTCTGCACATACAGCCCTCCTCTCTGTGTGTCTCCTAACAGCGCTCTGCACATACAGCCCTCCTCTCTCTGTGTCTCCTATCAGCGCTCTGCACATACAGCCCTCCTCTCTCTCTGTCTCCTAACAGCGCTCTGCACATACAGCCCTCCTCTCTCTGTGCTCCTAACAGCGCTCTGCACATACAGCCCTCCTCTCTCTGTGCTCCTAACAGCGCTCTGCACATACAGCCCTCCTCTCTCTGTGTCTCCTAACAGCACTCTGCACATACAGCCCTCCTCTCTCTGTGTCTCCTAACAGCGCTCTGCACATACAGCCCTCCTCTCTCTGGGCTCCTAACAGCGCTCTGCACATACAGCCCTCCTCTTTCTGTGTCTCCTAACAGCACTCTGCACATACAGCCCTCCTCTCTCTGTGTCTCCTAACAGCGCTCTGCACATACAGCCCTCCTCTCTCTGTGCTCCTAACAGCGCTCTGCACATACAGCCCTCCTCTCTCTGTGTCTGCTAACAGCGCTCTGCACATATAGCCCTCCTCTCTCTGTGCTCCTAACAGCACTCTGCACATACAGCCCTCCTCTCTCTGTGCTCCTAACAGCGCTCTGCACATACATCCCTCCTCTCTCTGTGTCTCCTAACAGCACTCTGCACATACAGCCCTCCTCTCTCTGTGTTCCTAACAGCGCTCTGCACATACAGCCCTCCTCTCACTGTGTCTCCTAACAGCGCTCTGCACATACAGCCCTCCTCTCTCTGTGCTCCTAACAGCGCTCTGCACATACAGCCCTCCTCTCTGTGTGTCTCCTAACAGCGCTCTGCACATACAGCCCTCCTCTTTCTGTGTCTCCTAACAGCACTCTGCACATACAGCCCTCCTCTCTCTGTGTCTCCTAACAGCGCTCTGCACATACAGCCCTCCTCTCTCTGTGCTCCTAACAGCGCTCTGCACATACAGCCCTCCTCTTTCTGTGTCTCCTAACAGCACTCTGCACATACAGCCCTCCTCTCTCTGTGTCTCCTAACAGCGCTCTGCACATACAGCCCTCCTCTCTCTGTGCTCCTAACAGCGCTCTGCACATACAGCCCTCCTCTTTCTGTGTCTCCTAACAGCACTCTGCACATACAGCCCTCCTCTCTCTGTGTCTCCTAACAGCGCTCTGCACATACAGCCCTCCTCTCTCTGTGCTCCTAACAGCGCTCTGCACATACAGCCCTCCTCTTTCTGTGTCTCCTAACAGCACTCTGCACATACAGCCCTCCTCTCTCTGTGTCTCCTAACAGCGCTCTGCACATACAGCCCTCCTCTCTCTGTGCTCCTAACAGCGCTCTGCACATACAGCCCTCCTCTTTCTGTGTCTCCTAACAGCACTCTGCACATACAGCCCTCCTCTCTCTGTGTCTCCTAACAGCGCTCTGCACATACAGCCCTCCTTTCTCTGTGCTCCTAACAGCGCTCTGCACATACAGCCCTCCTCTTTCTGTGTCTCCTAACAGCACTCTGCACATACAGCCCTCCTCTCTCTGTGTCTCCTAACAGCGCTCTGCACATACAGCCCTCCTCTCTCTGTGCTCCTAACAGCGCTCTGCACATACAGCCCTCCTCTCTCTGTGCTCCTAACAGCACTCTGCACATACAGCCCTCCTCTCTCTGTGCTCCTAACAGTGCTCTGCACATACAGCCCTCCTCTCTCTGTGTCTCCTAACAGCACTCTGCACATACAGCCCTCCTCTCTCTGTGCTCCTAACAGCGCTCTGCACAGACAGCAGTGGAGGACAGTGAGAGGATCTTTACTGAGCTGATCCGCTCCACTGAGAGAAGGCGCTTTGAGGTGAAAGAGCTGATCAGAGATCAGGAGAAGGATGAAGTGAGTTGGGCTGAAGGACTCCTGGAGCGACTGGAGCAGGAGATTGCTGAGCTGAGGAGGAGAGACGCTGAGCTGGAGCAGCTTTCACACACAGAGGATCACATCCATTTCCTCCAGGTAACATCACTGGCTCTCTGACAGTCAGCACTATGTACATTCTATTACATGGTGAGGCGTGTTCCTCATTTACAAAGATCTGCTCCTGGCATGTGCACAGGAATCAGCATTGAGACTGTTCTGTGTGTGTCTGCAGAGCTGTCAGTCTCTGTGTGCCCCTCCTGGACCTGGACACGTACCCAGCATCACGTTCAGGCCACATGTCTCTTTTGAGGCTGTGAGGAAATCTGTCTCTGAACTGAAAGAGCAACTGGAGGACGTCTGCCATTTAGAATTATTGAAGATCTTTTTAACGGGTTATTACTGCTGAAATACTTTTTATAAATGTTCTATCACATATGTAAAGTGTTTTATTTATACACATGGTGTGGCCAGCCTGCTTGTTTTCACACTGCAGACTACAGCTAAGCTCCTACAGAGTGGGGTCAGAGGAAGACCTTTAATATGGGGCTTTGACATGCAGTTTACGGCACCTAATCATCCAGCAGCGGTCGCTAGAGATCGATAAGATAAACTTTAGATCAACTTTCTTGTGATCTCTCTCTCTACAGTGGGAGAAGTTCATGTTGAAGAGCCCAAGACCAGAGAGGACTTCTTACTATGTGAGTCTGTAATTAAACCTAATTAAAAGAATGAAGCAACATGAAAATATGATGTAATATGAAGAAAAATATGATAATATAAATTTTCTATACTCATAACTGATTTACTTTAAGGATCTCCTGCATCTCCTCCTCCTTCAGATCCCTGTTAATTCAGCTGCAGTTATCCTGGTATTAAACATATGGGTCATATATGCTAATATCTGTCCTACAGTCAGACTGTGTGGAGAAAGTTACAAGACCAATACACAGTGATATTCAGTATAAATAATTATGATCATAGTTTTGTGGTTGAAAATTCAGTGCAAGGAGGAAGAAAATAAGGGGAAAGTAACTGAAATAAGATACAATCAAGAATAAAAAGCTAAGTGTGAGGGAGAGGATAACAATCAAGAATAAAAAGCTACGTGTGAGGGAGAGGATAACAATCAAGAAAATATAAACTTTTGCAAACTTGAGGAAAATATAGTACTGCCTTACAGACTTCAGGATTAGATTTATTCTGGTGTCCCACTAAAATTTAGAAGGTTACATTTTGGCCCCATAATAACACAATTGATTGGAATTTGGCGACTAGTTGAAAGGTTCAGAAGCTCAATAAAAACATGGCATGCTCACTCACCCATTTTCCATAATCATAAGCTCCCTACCGGAAACGGCCTTTTTTATTTACCTCACTGGAGTACTAAAGGTATTCACTCTCTACCATGAGAATGGACTACGTTTGTTTCAGGATCTGTGCTTACATTATAATTTACCAGGTTCATCTTTCTTTCTGTACTTGAGTCTGCGCTCCGCTATGGGGGCTTATGGGGGGGGGGGGGGGGGGGATTGTATAACTGAACCGTGTTTGTTTATTTGTATTCTGGATTTATTATTTGCAAACTAAAATGAAAATAAAAAATTGTTCACAAAAAAAAAAATATATATATATAAACTTTAAATGTGTAAAATATGAAAGATGGGCTCTCTTCTCTTCTCTTCTCTTCTTAGATTCCTGTCGGCTCACACTGGACCCCAACACAGTGTATCAACACCTCCGTCTGTCTGAGGGGAACAGAGAGGTGACCCGTGTGAGAGAGATCCAGTCATATCCTGATCATCCAGAGAGATTTGAGCACTGGGCCCAAGTGCTGTGCAGAGAGGGTCTGTCTGGACGCTGTTACTGGGAGGCTGAGAGGAGTGGGGATGGGGTTGAAATAGCAGTGTCATATAAAAAGATCAGCAGGAAAGGAGATGGTTATGATTCTGGTCTGGGACGCAATGACAAGTCCTGGAGTTTGCGCTGCTCTCCCTCTGGTGACTATTTCCTGCACAATAATAAGAGCACTAAAATCCCTGATCCCTCCTCCTCCAGAATAGGAGTGTACCTGGATCACAGGGCAGGAACTCTGTCCTTCTACAGCGTCTCTGACACAATGACCCTCCTGCACAGAGTCCAGACCACATTCACTCAGCCCCTCTATCCTGGGTTTGGGGTTTATAATGTTGGATCTTCTGTAAAACTGTGAGATCTGGGATGAGAGAGAGGGAAGTCTGATGAAGATGCCCCCCATGGTCTTTACACACCTGTATAAAATCACTCCTACCTGCAGGGAGACACAGGTGGAGGGGAGATGGAATGTAGACACATGTTTATATTGTATGTGATTATTGTTATTTCACTGGGGGCTCAGTGTTGTATATGTAAATAGGTTTTGTATGTAGCTATAGGAGAGTGTGAGACCACAGTCTGTCTGTGTTTGTGTGGGTAAGAGGGGTTACAGAGGGTGTGGTGAGATATTTATGGAGAGGAGATCTGGGGTGAGGGAGAGAAAATAAAAAAGGTAAATTCAAAACAGTAAAACAGAAAGATTAAAGATTTATGATTTAACTGAAATATAATAAGATTTAATTAATGATAAAATGAAATGCCAAAATCCAATATTCTTTCATAAACCTTCATTTTTCAATCTTTGTAGATCACAATGTTAAAAGCAGTAGCAGGCATTGTTATAGTTAGAAACCATTGGTTGTAATGTTGCTTTATTTCTGTATTGCGCAGATATTCACTGTAGAATGATTAAGGTTTGGGTTTAAAACCTGATTGAATTTAACAATGGTTTATGAGTGATTGACTCAATTTAACTCAAACTGTACAGTCGTTCAGTTACATTATTTTATGAAATAAAGGCCTTACTAGCAGTGGCATGCTCTAAGATGGATGAATATGTTCACAGAAATATGAAGAGAAAATGACTGATAATATTCACTGAAAAACAGTCCTTTGAATTTAAAAAATGAAAAGCAGATGAATAAACACACACACACACACACACACACACACACACACAGACACACAGACAGACAAACACACACATAGACAGACAGATAGACAAACGCACGCATACACACACACACACACACACACACACAAACATAAACAAGACTGGATACAGGGTTAGCGAATAAAGGCTGACAGGGCTGATGATGGGGCAGGAGAAAACAGGAACAGGGAGCAGGCTGGACGAGCGAAACTAGAAACAAGACGAACAAACCGGTTAAATGCACACAGCACAACAGAGGCCAAACACGTCAAGCATAAAGCATAACAGAAGGAACGAATTGGCGACGAGACAAACAAAAAGAGAAACTTAAATCGAGGGAGAAACAGGTGGAAGGGATGGAAAGGGCGTGAGGAATGTACGTGAGAGCTAACGAGGTAATAAGGTGAGTACGGAATGCGAGCAGAGGGGGCGAGTGATAGGCTGAGTAATAATGAGGAACAAATGAGGATCAAATGGGGGAAGCCACACCCAGCCTGCACAACATGGAACTAGACGAACAAGATAAACAGAAAAACATGACATGGAACAAGAGGAATGGGGAAAACAGGGAGAAGGAAAGGAAGGTGGACTGGAGTGAAACGGCGGATGTCACAATCATATTCTAATTATCACTCAGAACTGTCAGAAGCTACATTTAAAAGCATCAATCCCTTTTTCAAACGTGTGAAAATGAAATGCAATTAGTTCTACACACTTAATTAAAAAAATGCCTTTTAAAGGGTAGCAAAGCACTACAAACCACTTATTTTAGATGATAACTGATACATTTGGGTTTTTCTAAGTATTACTCATTGATCCTGACCCAAATCTTGACAAATTACTGCAGTCGGTGCAAAAAAGCATACACTTTAAAAATCTGGCTCAAAAGTGTCTCTGGTGGTAAAACGTTAGGTACTGCACGTTCAATCTGTGATTGGCCAGAAAGATCTTCCCTAACGAATTCGGTACTCTGTGACGAAATGGAAATCTGTACAGCTACGCCCGGAAATTTTGGAGGGAGGCCGGGCTACGCCAGCTATAAAAGCGAATCTCAGCTTGATCTGCATGCCGTGGACGGGGGGAGGAGATAGGAGAGAGGGAGGGAGCGAGCGAACATTATATATAGCTAGCTTACAGTTTAGCTTTTTTGAATATTCGAGTATGTTATAGTAACCTATTTTTGGTATATTTTTTATAGTTAGCTTGATAGTACTTTGTTTTTTGATAGTTAGTTTTTCAGTCTAGCTTAGCAAGTAGCTAGCTACTTTATTTTTAAATATATATATAAATAGTTTATTACAAATAAATGGTAACTATTGTACAACATGTGATTTGGTGTTTACTGGCCGCATCATTATAAGCCAAAACGAGGCTATGCGAGCAGCATTATAAGCCCAAACGAGGCTATGCGTGCAGCATTATAAGCCCAAACGAGGCTATGCGTGCAGCATTATAAGCCCAAACGAGGCTATGCGTGCAGCATTATAAGCCCAAACGAGGCTATGCGTGCAGCATTATAAGCCCAAACGAGGCTATGCGTGCAGCATTATAAGGCCAAACGAGGCTATGCGTGCAGCATTATAAGCCCAAACAAGGCTATGCGTGCAGCATTATAAGCCCAAACGAAGCTATGCGTGCAGCATTATAAGCCCAAACGAGGCTATGCGTGCAGCATTATAAGCCCAAATGAGTCTATGCGTGCAGCATTATAAGCCCAAACGAGGCTATGCGTGCAGCATTATAAGCCCAAATGAGTCTATGCGTGCAGCATTATAAGCCCAAACGAAGCTAAGCGTGCAGCATTATAAGCCCAAACGAGGCTATGCGTGCAGCATTATAAGCCCAAACAAAGCTATGCGTGCAGCATTATAAGCCCAAACAAGGCTATGCGTGCAGCATTATAAGCCCAAACGAAGCTATGCATGCAGCATTATAAGCCCAAACGAGGCTATGCGTGCAGCATTATAAGCCCAAACGAGGCTATGCATGCAGCATTATAAGCCCAAACGAGGCTATGCGTGCAGCACTCTCCACCATTCTCTGCCTCGGCACAGTCGGCAGCTGCAAGCTTCTTGGGGCTCGCTTGGGCGTGGTTTGATACCTGGAGCTCAGCCCCTATTTCCTTATCATGCCCAGATTGCTGCATTTTTCGAATTTCAAAAGGGGGCGGGGTCTAACTAAACCAGCGTGTTTTGTTACCCTTTAAATAATGGATTTTGGTGACTTCTAAAGAAAGATTCTAAAAATTATCTATCATTAGTTGTAAACTAATCGCGATTAGCATTTAGCTATGTTTAGCTCATGTTGGCAGGTTCCTTCAATCTTTGGCTTTATTATCTATTTTCTCTAAATTAATTTGCATTGTGGATCTAGTCTTTCTATGTGAATTTATGCCCCTTAAAATTTTTGGGTGAAGCTGACAAGATTTAGCTCTTTTTCAAGAAAAGTGGCAGCAGTGTAGAAGTGAGTGTCATTTTCAATAACCATAACAGCACAAATAATTCACATGAAATTTTCTAAATAGATATATAGTATTTATTCTATTATAAAATGGGAGATTATTGAGCTACAAAAACTAATTTAGTAAAGTTTTAAAATAATCCCCCCCCCCAGTCTTTGTATATATATGTCAAATTGCAAAAAATTGCGTCATTGCGTCTTTTTCTGGGGAAAGACCCCCAAGCCCACCACTCTAATTGTGCCCTACCTGAATTTTGGTTTGAATGACGCCCCTGGAAGGTAGGGCTCTGATTGGGACACAGCCTTCGCTAGTAAGCACAGTGACGTGCAGTGAGGCGAAGGCCTTGTAGCGGGTTGCCGTGATAACAAGCTAAAGCAACATTGCCCTTAGCTATAGTTGACTGGTAACGCGTTCACCTTTGGGGAATTTGGGCGAGTGCTTCTCAGGTGTCTGTGCAAATACAACAATGATATTGCACATTCTGAGAGCGTCTGTTCATGGATGTTCTGATGCAGGCAGTGGTGGTGGAAATAAAGACCCATACGCCCTAAAGAAGTCGACACACACATTTATTTTAAACACAAAGCAGGGCGCTGTTACACACACTCACATACACATGCCATCCTGTGCATTCATGTTTCACCCCTGCTTTCCGCACATATCTGCACAACATTAGGTTGCTACAGCTACTGTATGTGCTGAACACCGGTTAGTGGAGTTTGACCTGAAAGATGCCCTTTTACCCAACTGCAGCTACGTTTTCAGGTGAGTGACCAATCACTTGTCACCCAATACGCACAGGATTGTATTTGTGTGATATTTATCAGTAAATCAGCCCTGCCCTGTGCACCAAATTATTTTAAAAAATGATTAATCAATGAGTAAACCTCCACTCTGCTACTCTTGCTTTTCAGCCTGGCCTCAGTCCAACACCACACCTTCTGCAGCTGTGGGCAGAACCAGAAAGTCACTCCCACTCTCTCTCTCTCTAACACAGTCACACGGTTTCAGAGAAACTAAACTTAACTCTGTCTCTGTTAGAGTGTGAGCAGTAAAATGGCTGAAGGTGGATTTTTTCTGGATCAGGAGCAGTTCAGCTGTTCGATCTGTCTGGATCTACTGAAGGACCCGGCGTCTATTCACTGTGGACACAGTTTCTGTATGGACTGTATTAAGGGCTTCTGGGATAAGCATGATCATACTGGTGTCTACAGCTGTCCCCAGTGCAGACAAACCTTCACCCCAAGGCCTGTTCTGGGCAGAAACACCATGCTGGCTGAAGTGGTGGAGAAACTGAAGAAGACAGGACTCCAAGCTGCTTCTCCTGCTCACTGTTACACTGGACCTGGAGACATGGTGTGTGATGTCTGCACTGGGAGAAAACGCAAAGCCATCAAGTCCTGTCTGGTGTGTCTGGCCTCTTACTGTGAAACTCACCTCAAACTTCACAATGAACTCCATTCAGGAAACACACATAATGTGATCAATGCTACTGGACACCTGCAGGAGAACATTTGCCCTCAACATAAGAAACCTCTGGAGGTTTACTGTCGTGCCGATCAGCAGTGTATCTGTTATCTATGTACAATGGATGAACACAGAGGCCATGATACAGTCTCAGCTGCAGCAGAAAGGACTGAGAAACAGGTAAGGACTGGATCTCTTCACTGGCAGCTCTGATACTGGTTATAATGGGAGAGAAACTGAGGAGAGTAAATTGGGAACAGTGGGATTGTTGTAATATTTTTTTAAAGTTACATAAGTGACATCTTTATGTTATATATAATAGACTTAAACTGTTATTATGGGCGGCAGTGTAGTATCATGGTTAAGAAGCCGGACTTGTAACCGAAAGGTTGCAGGTTCGATTCCCAGGTAGGATGCTGCCGTTGTACCGTTGAGCAAGGTACTTAACCTGAATTGCTTCAGTATATATCCAGCTGTATGAATGGATAAATGTAATAATAAGTTGTGTAAGTCGCTCTGGATAAGAGCGTCTGCTAAATGCCTATAATGTAATTAACTATTCAGTTACTTGCAGCATGTGTTTCAAAATATTTATTTGACAAACTTTAATGAACAGTAAAGTAATTTCCAGGTTTGACAAACACAGTGACAAGCAGTAAGAGCAGGAAGTGAAGCCAGAGCCCAGGAATATATACAATAAAATAATACACACTAATATATAAAAAATAAAACATTTATTCAATTCTAGGCATCTCTTCAGAAAATGTAACACACATTTTTATATGCAAATGAGTGCGTTATGATGTCATAAATATGCATATTAACATATGACATAATTTTGCTACGTTTACATTACATTACATTCTATAGCTACTTCTATAGCCTTTTTGAGCATGCGTTTACTACTTTCCTTGGGAAAAAATAGTTAAATATGGGTAAAGATCCTGCCTTGCCTAATCTATCTGGAACATTCTCATATCATGTGGGAACAGACACGACACATACATTTTCCATACAAGAGACCTATATGTGAACCGGGAAAACCACTACTTAACCCAAATAATTGAACCTGGAAATGTTTGTGGTTCAGTGTGAAAGGGGCTCAAGTCACCTCTCTGTGACAGCTCTGTTCACACCCCTCACCCCCCTATTCACTCCCTGAATGGGAATCAACACGACTAGAGCAGCTAGTTCACTAACACAATTTAGAAGCTTTATCTATAAGGCCAAATAGTTGTACTGCTTATTTATTGTTTTTAATGTTAAACATGATTTCATTTAACAAACGTGAACGCAGTGAACTACAATTTTACTGTGAAAATACTTTTTCCACAGAAGCAGCTGGGGGCGACACAGAGTGAATTCCAGCAGAGAATCCAGGAGAGAGAGAAGGAGCTGCAGGATCTGAGACAGGCTGTGCAGTCAGTCAAGGTGGGTACTGACCAGAGGAGAAGACAACAGCTGGCTGCTGGAAGAGCCATTTCAGGGCTCAGTCAGGGCTCTCCTCCAGTCAGCCAGTGAGGAGCCCAGTGTTGGGCCACTTTCCAGCCCTGTGGGCTCAATCCCACTGAGCCACACTGTGGGGAACAGGCTATCTGGGGTCTCAGTAAGAGCTGAGTGAAAGGCCTAGTTAAAATGTACAGTGTCACACAAGACAGGTCAGGTGAGGCCTGGCGTGTGTCCGGCAAAAACAACCAGTCGGAATGGCAAAGTTGCCAATTGTGTGGTGATATTTATTCTCCCAGAAAAGTGCAACCACTCAGTGCTACCACTCGGTATTTATAATGATCCAAACAGAGACTATATATATATAGTAATATGCAACAGGAGAATAAATAAAAAAACACACACCAAATAAATCAATAACTGGACCAGGTTGCGGGCTCCACTCTAAGCCGAAGTATCACCTTCCTTCTTGTCTCGCTGTTCTGTCTCCTCCCTCCCTGGAACAGTGAACTAAGTGGACTGAATTTACCCCATAATTTACCCCAGTTTAAATAAACAAGCCCTCCCCCTCGCACAAAACATTCAATTTCCCCACAAAACAATTACCACAAGTACCATTAGCCCTCCTCTCTCTGTGCTCCTAACAGCGCTCTGCACAGACAGCCCTCCTCTCTCTGCTCCTAACAGCGCTCTGCACAGACAGCCCTCCTCTCTCTGTGCTCCTAACAGCGCTCTGCACATACAGCCCTCCTCTCTCTGTGCTCCTAACAGCGCTCTGCACATACAGCCCTCTTTTCTCTGTGCTCCTAACAGCGCTCTGCACATACAGCCCTCCTCTCTCTGTGTCTCCTAACAGTGCTCTGCACAGACAGCCCTCCTCTCTCTGTGCTCCTAACAGCGCTCTGCACAGACAGCCCTCCTCTCTCTGTACTCCTAACAGCGCTCTGCACATACAGCCCTCCTCTCTCTGTGCTCCTAACAGCGCTCTGCACATACAGCCCTCCTCTCTCTGTGCTCCTAACAGCGCTCTGCACATACAGCCCTCCTCTCTCTGTGCTCCTAACAGCGCTCTGCACATACAGCCCTCCTCTCTCTGTGCTCCTAACAGCGCTCTGCACATACAGCCCTCCTCTCTCTGTGTCTCCTAACAGCACTCTGCACATACAGCCCTCCTCTCTCTGTGCTCCTAACAGCGCTCTGCACATACAGCCCTCCTCTCTCTGTGCTCCTAACAGCGCTCTGCACATACAGCCCTCCTCTCTCTGTGCTCCTAACAGCGCTCTGCACATACAGCCCTCCTCTTTCTGTGCTCCTAACAGCACTCTGCACAGACAGCCCTCCTCTCTCTGTGCTCCTAACAGCGCTCTGCACATACAGCCCTCCTCTCACTGTGCTCCTAACAGCGCTCTGCACATACAGCCCTCCTCTCTCTGTGTCTCCTAACAGCGCTCTGCACATACAGCCCTCCTCTCTCTGTGTCTCCTAACAGCGCTCTGCACATACAGCCCTCCTCTCTCTGTGCTCCTAACAGCGCTCTGCACATACAGCCCTCCTCTCTCTGCTCCTAACAGCGCTCTGCACAGACAGCCCTCCTCTCTCTGTGCTCCTAACAGCGCTCTGCACATACAGCCCTCCTCTCTCTGTGCTCCTAACAGCGCTCTGCACATACAGCCCTCTTTTCTCTGTGCTCCTAACAGCGCTCTGCACATACAGCCCTCCTCTCTCTGTGTCTCCTAACAGTGCTCTGCACAGACAGCCCTCCTCTCTCTGTGCTCCTAACAGCGCTCTGCACAGACAGCCCTCCTCTCTCTGTACTCCTAACAGCGCTCTGCACATACAGCCCTCCTCTCTCTGTGCTCCTAACAGCGCTCTGCACATACAGCCCTCCTCTCTCTGTGCTCCTAATAGCGCTCTGCACATACAGCCCTCCTCTCTCTGTGCTCCTAACAGCGCTCTGCACATACAGCCCTCCTCTCTCTGTGCTCCTAACAGCGCTCTGCACATACAGCCCTCTTCTCTCTGTGTCTCCTAACAGCACTCTGCACATACAGCCCTCCTCTCTCTGTGCTCCTAACAGCGCTCTGCACATACAGCCCTCCTCTCTCTGTGCTCCTAACAGCGCTCTGCACATACAGCCCTCCTCTCTCTGTGCTCCTAACAGCGCTCTGCACATACAGCCCTCCTCTTTCTGTGCTCCTAACAGCACTCTGCACAGACAGCCCTCCTCTCTCTGTGCTCCTAACAGCGCTCTGCACATACAGCCCTCCTCTCTCTGTGCTCCTAACAGCGCTCTGCACATACAGCCCTCCTCTCTCTGTGTCTCCTAACAGCGCTCTGCACATACAGCCCTCCTCTCTCTGTGTCTCCTAACAGCGCTCTGCACATACAGCCCTCCTCTCTCTGTGCTCCTAACAGCGCTCTGCACATACAGCCCTCCTCTCTCTGTGCTCCTAACAGCGCTCTGCACATACAGCCCTCCTCTCTCTGTGCTCCTAACAGCGCTCTGCACATACAGCCCTCCTCTCTCTGTGCTCCTATCAGCGCTCTGCACATACAGCCCTCCTCTCTCTGTGCTCCAAACAGCGCTCTGCACATACAGCCCTCCTCTCTCTGTGCTCCTAACAGCGCTCTGCACATACAGCCCTCCTCTCTCTGTGCTCCTAACAGCGCTCTGCTAATACAGCCCTCCTCTCTCTGTGCTCCTAACAGCACTCTGCACAGACAGCCCTCCTCTCTCTGTGCTCCAAACAGCGCTCTGCACATACAGCCCTCCTCTCTCTGTGTCTCCTAACAGCGCTCTGCACATACAGCCCTCCTCTCTCTGTGTCTCCTAACAGCGCTCTGCACATACAGCCCTCCTCTCTCTGTGCTCCTAACAGCGCTCTGCACATACAGCTCTCCTCTCTCTGTGTCTCCTAACAGCGCTCTGCACATACAGCCCTCCTCTCTCTGTGTCTCCTAACAGCGCTCTGCACATACAGCCCTCCTCTCTCTGTGCTCTTAACAGCGCTCTGCACATACAGCCCTCCTCTCTCTGTGCTCCTAACAGCGCTCTGCACATACAGCCCTCCTCTCTCTGTGTCTCCTAACAGCGCTCTGCACATACAGCCATCCTCTCTCTGTGCTCCTAACAGCGCTCTGCTCATACAGCCCTCCTCTCTCTGTGCTCCTAACAGCGCTCTGCTCATACAGCCCTCCTCTCTCTGTGCTCCTAACAGCGCTCTGCACAGACAGCCCTCCTCTCTCTGTGCTCCTAACAACGCTCTGCTCATACAGCCCTCCTCTCTCTGTGCTCCTAACAGCGCTCTGCTCATACAGCCCTCCTCTCTCTGTGCTCCTAACAGCGCTCTGCAGATACAGGCCTCCTCTCTCTGTGCTCCTAACAGCGCTCTGCACATACAGCCCTCCTCTCTCTGTGCTCCTAACAGCGCTCTGCACATACAGCCCTCCTCTCTCTGTGCTCCTAACAGTGCTCTGCACAGGCAGCAGTGGAGGACAGTGATAGGATCTTTACTGAGCTGATCCGCTCCATTAAGAGAAGGCGCTCTGAGGTGAAAGAGCTGATCAGCGATCAGGAGAAGGCTGAAGTGAGTTGGGCTGAAGGACTCCTGGAGCGACTGGAGCAGGAGATTGCTGAGCTGAGGAAGAGAGACGCTGAGCTGGAGCAGCTTTCACACACAGAGGATCACATCTATTTCCTCCAGGTAACATCACTGGCTCTCTGACAGTCTACACTATGTAGGTACATTCTATTACATGGTGAGGCGTGTTCCTCATTTACAAAGATCTGCTCCTGGCATGTGCACAGGAATCTGCATTGAGACTGTTCTGTGTGTGTCTGCAGAGCTGTCAGTCTCTGTGTGCCCCTCCTAGACCTGGAGACGTACCCAGCATCACTGTCAGTCCACATGTCTCTTTTGAGGCTGTGAGGACATCTGTCTCTGAACTGAAAGAGCGACTGGAGGACGTCTTCAAGAAGGAATTAGTCAAAATCTCTCAAACAGGTTAGATCTACTGAAACAACTTCCCAATGATTTCTTTAATTAAAAATAACTTTTGTGAAAATTAGTAAAGTGTTGTAGATACTTTGTGTAGCCATGAGTCTGACGGGAGTGAGCAGAGACTGTTCCTCCATCACCCAACTGTAGCAACTTCTTATATTCCTACAGGAACCCACCCGCCACAGTGCAACACCAGACCCGCTAAGTAAAGGAGAAAAATGATTTATTACACAATTCATAAAAGGTTTACAACCCAGTCAGAACCGGACCCACGCTGGGTTTAAAAATATTAAAATGGGGCAAAAAGTAAAGCGCGATAACTTGTCAATAAAACAGGAGTCATAGCTGGGGCTTGTTTAAGTTGAGCAAGCTTTCTAATGTGAAGACATCTACTATAATGTACATACATGTTTTTTATATGCATATACCGTTTAAATGTCACTTTCTATCCTGTTATGACAGTTAAGGTTTTAATTTTTCTGCACGTGATAGCTGATCCTGTGCAGTAAAGCAGTTTGCACTGCTGTAAAACACCAGCAGAGATTTGTGAGATGGGTGGAGAGATGCAGCATTCCTGGGGAGTGGAATCTCTTCTCATTATTCCCTTTGATTGAGATGAAAGCACATTTAGGTCTTCCTCATGCTTTCACATGGCTGACTGATGCTTCTTTACATAAATATGTCATCCTGCAACTTCTAGTGACTAATCAGCCTTTCACTAGTGACATCACTGGGAGAAACGTTGGTGACTCTACTGTACGATCCTGTATCTCTGGCCCTGTGAACACTCGTCTTTTTCTGCCACATATATCCAAGTTATTAACTAATCCAATGCATCACATTTGATTACTGTAGTCTAAAAGTAAGAATTAGGATATGGATCAGATTTGTGATTATATCTGGAGGTAGTTTTGGTTGTATTTAGCTGATATTGGATCTGAATGTAAACGCTCCAGTGTGTGTCTTCTCTCGTCAGCCTTTCACTGACAAACTACATCCCATAATAAGTGTGTGGGAGTCTGTATTGGATATGAGTGTAAACAGGGCCTCTGCTACCTGCCCTCTGTCTGCTCACCATGGCAACCAGGGAAATTCCCAACTGCCAAAACTACTGAACCTTCAGCTCTCACCAAAATATTATGTGATATTAATAAAACTTTTTATTTTATATTTACATTATTCCTGAATGAGCTGCAGTTTCGTGATTTACATGCATTTTATTTCTTAAAATATATATTTCTGCAGGAATTATGATATGAAGGTTATCTTTAGGAGCTCATCTTTCTTGTGATCTCTCTCTACAGTGGAAGACGTCTATATTCTAGAGCCCAGGACCAGAGAGGACTTCCTACAATGTGAGTCTGTAATTAAACCAAAATTAATCGAATTAAGCAACGTGAGAATATGAGGTAATATGAAGAAAAATATTATTGAAAGTATTCTCTATATTCATGACATACTTTCTTTTGGGGGTGCACCTGGGGACTTGTACCTGGGGGAGTATCAGCAGAGAAACTGGGAGGGTGTGCTGGAAAAGGCATGTGCCAGAAGGTCAAGGTGGAAATGGCTTCTTCCACAGGTTTTCTTTAGAGGACGGGTGTTGATTTTAAACAGCCTGGTAGCATTAGCATTGTGGAGGTTAGCGGTGCTGTCAGCACCTGATGGCTTTCTTCCAACACGCCAAAGGTCTCTGCTGCAGTTTTTTTTTGCTTGGGGCAGTGGTGCTGTATTTGCCCCTGGTTGGGGCAGTACTGGCTTAGGGCAGTGGTGCTGCATTTGCCCCTGGTTGGGGCAGTACTGGTTCAGAACAGCAGGGCTGTATTTGTCCCTGGTTGGGGCAGTACTGGTTCAGAACAGCAGGGCTGTATTTGTCCCTGGTTGGGGCAGTACTGGTTCAGAACAGCAGTGCTGTATTTGTCCCTGGTTGGGGCAGTACTGGCTTAGGGCCGTGGTGCTGAATTTGTCCCTGCTTGGGGCAGTTCTGGCTCAGGGCACAATGCTTGTGCACAATGGAGGAGCCCCTTTTTAATAATGCCCTGCTCAATCTGCCCCCTCTTATTGTGCAAAGGTTAAAAGCCCCGTTCATAAGGGCAGGTGTGACCTAACTGGCCCATTTGAGGAGGGTGGATGGTGGGGGCTGGAGAGCAGCACAGGGGGGGTCCGTTCTGGGGGGGCTCTCTGCCTCATGTAAATGAGGGTGCAGATTCAGCACAGACTTTAGGGGTTCCTTCCCACCAGTCCGTGTACGAGCGAAAGTGGGGGACTGGCAGGACAGGAGGGTGAGGGTAAGAGCCCAGAGCTGGGAATGCTGGGTAAAAGGGTTTGTCCTCTCATAATTTAATGTGTGCTGGAAGGTCAAAGGGCAGGGGCGTGGCAGGAGGAGGGGTTTGCACCATTGGCCAAAGATTGGCGACTGCCGTAAAAATCACTTATAACAAAGAGAACTGCAGACCTCCAATGGAGGCTCATACATGAAGCTCTCGCTACCAATCTACACCTGGCTGCTGGATGCTGAACCTCGGTCCTGGAGCACTACCCCTCTGTACGCTGCTTTTTGATCCAACCACAATTGCAATACCAAGCTGTTAAATTTTCTTAATTAGGTCATAAATCGGGAATTGGACATGCTCAGCCCCACATTGGGCAGAAAATTTATTTTTTAAATAAATAGATAAATAAATGAATAAATATTCTATAAGAAAGGTTTAAAACATGAAGTGAAAATGTTTGTAAAATATGTAAGTGATGTAAGTTTATTATTATGATCACTGAGCGCTCTTCTCTTATTCTCCTCTATCAGATTCCTATCGGCTCACACTGGACCCCAACACAGCGAATCAACACCTCCGTCTGTCTGAGGGGCACAGAGAGGTGACCAATGTGGGAGAGATCCAGACATATCCTGATCATCCAGAGAGATTTGAGCACTGGGAGCAAGTGCTGTGCAAAGAGGGTTTGTCTGGATGCTATTACTGGGACGCTGAGTGGAGTGGGTTTGAGGTTTCTATAGCAGTGTCATATAAAGAGATCAGCAGGAAAGGAGCGGGTGATGACTCTGGTCTGGGACGTAATGACAAGTCCTGGAGTTTGTGCTGCTCTCCCTTTGGTGACTATTTCCGGCACAATAATAAGAGCACTGAAATCCCTGTTCGCTCCTCCTCCAGAATGGGAGTGTACCTGGATCACAGGGCAGGAACTCTGTCCTTCTACAGCGTCTCTGACACAATGACCCTCTTGCACAGAGTCCAGACCACATTCACTCAGCCCCTCTATCCTGGGTTTGGGGTTTATCATGTTGGATCTTCTGTAAAACTGTGTGATCTGGGATGAGGCAGAGAGTGAAGGGAAGATCAGCTGTAATTAAAGAGGAAAAAACACTGAAATGAGACAGAAAAATGAAGGAAATTTAAATAGATAAAACTGGTTGTTTGTCAAAACAGTTGTTTTTCACAATATTTAACCCTTGTGTTGCCCTCAGGTCAAAGCTGACCCTTTTCTGAGGTCAACAGCAGTGAAAATCCCCTAAATGTAATTTTATCAGCATTCAATGGCTTCTCCTGGAGTGACCCTATCATTAAAAAAAGGTAACTTTTGTACATTTTTATGAAAGCAGTACATTATCAAGGTACAAAGATTGTTTTATGGGTCTCATAACCCTGCAGTTCTGAAATCAGAAGTAATCCAAATTATGCACCACACATCTATTACAGCAAAAAATCTATTATGATGTTTGTTTCATAGTAAAAAATGAGTATTGTAGACTGAATAAATGCAGTCTGTCTGGACTGAGACTAAGGCCGTGTCCGAATGCAACCCCTACACCCTTTTGGGGGCGCATATTTGAGTCCAGCTTTTGAGTGGGCGACTTTTTCTCACAAATGGGGGCACTTAAAAAAAAAAAACATTTTCCGGGGTTTTGTTGAGGGAATTCAAGAGCACTCTGCAGAACGTTATCTGATATTCTCAATAAAAAAACTAAAAATAAAAATAAATATTACAAACTACTTCCTCACTAGTTTGGAATAGGTTTTGCAGGATTTTTTTTGCACACTGCTTGCAAAGGGAGGGGATAGGGCACATAGAGACAGGGGTCTGAGTGGACAGGGCACATAGGGACAGGAGTCTGAGTGGACAGGGGACAGTGGACAGGGAACAGGGGTCGTATTCGGTCACAGCCTAACATTGATCTTCTCCCCTTCTGTGCATCACTCTGGATAAGATAATCTGCTCACTGATTACAATGTAATGTCATTTTTTGCCAGTATTTTATCTATTATTAATAGCTCATTGGAGAAAGGCATTTTCCCTTCAGTTTTTAAACATGCTGTTGTCCAACCTTTTTTAAAGAAACCTAACCTTGATCCCTCTGATCTTAACAATTTTAGGCCTATTTCTAAAACGCCATTCATATCCAAAGTTTTAGAGAAAATGGTTTCAAACCAGCTTTTAGCTTTTATGTGTAACAATAATATCTTTGAGAAATTTCAGTCTGGTTTTAGAGCTTTACATAGTACAGAAACTGCTCTTCTCAAGGTAACTAATGATCTCCTTTTAGCAGCTGACAGGGGGGAAAGTGCAATTTTAATTATTTTAGTGCAGCCTTTGATACTATAGATCACACTATTTTAATTGACCGTCTTAACACCTGGGTCGGCATTAAAGATACTGCACTTAGCTGGTTTTATTCCTATCTTTTAGAAAGAACCTTCACGGTCACCATAGGTAACCACTCATCTTCAGAAACTCATATTACCTGTGGTGTAAGGTTCTATTTTAGGTCCAATTTTATTTTCAATTTATATGCTGCCACTTTGCCAAATTATGCAAAGACACAATGTCTCTTTTCATTGCTATGCAGACAACACACAGATATACCTTCCCCTGAGACCTGGTGACCCAAACAGCCTAGCTGCTGTTGTTGATTGTCTCAAGGATATCAACTGTTGGATGGCACAGAATTTTCTTCAGCTCAATAACTCCAAATCAGAAATCATATTGTTCAGTCCCCCAAATTCTATCAGTTATATTGAGAGTGGCCTTGGTCCTCTGTCTGCAAATGTGAAGCCCGTTGCCAGAAACTTGGGAGTACTAATTGACTCAGATTTAGACTTTGGACCACAAATTTAAAAAATAGTCCAGTCCTGCTTCTATAAATTGAGAACTATTTCCAGAATTCGATCAGTACTGTCACACAGTGACCTGGAAAAGGTAAACCACGCCCTAATATTTTCACGACTGGACTACTGTAACTCCCTCCTTTCTGGCATCAACCAAAAGTCACTCTCGCGCCTCCAACTAGTTCAGAACGCAGCAGCTAGGCTTCTTACTGGTTCAAATAGACAACATCACATCACCCCAATCCTGGCTTCTCTCCATTGGCTCCCGGTGCGGTTTAGAATCGATTTTAAGATTTTACTGATCACTTTTAAAGCACGTTTGGGTCTGGCTCCAAGCTACATAACCGATATGTTGACCCCATATGAGCCAGTGCGCAGCCTTAGATCCTCAGGCAGGGCCCTTCTGGCTGTTCCAAAGTCTAGACTTAAAACTAAAGGTGACCGTGCCTTTTCCATCAGGGCCCCTCGGCTTTGGAACGACCTGCCTAAGGAGATAAGGCTAGCAGAATCAGTGACTTCTTTTAAATCACTTCTTAAAACCCATTTTTACAGACTTGCTTTTATGTGATGTTGTCTTTTTATCATCTTCTTATTGCTTTTAATTTTGTTTTTATTGCTTTTAATTTAGATTGTTTAGAACTCTTTTAAAAACTAATTTTTATTAAATATATTAATGTGTTGTTTTATGCTCTTATGTATTTAGTTATTTTTAATTCATTGTCTATTATCTATCTTTATTTGTAACTGCACTGTATATTTTCTGTTTTTAGGTCTGTGAAGCACTTTGTAAACTTGCTTTTGAAAAGTGCTATACAAATAAAGTTTATTATTATTATTATATAGGGGTGGGACAATGCACCGGTGCATCGCGATGCATCGATCCGAATGTGTAAATACAACTGCATCGATCTGCAAGATTCGAATCGATAAGCATCGATTAATATCGCATTTTAAATGAATGTACACATGTATTCATTTATTCAAAAATTATTTAAAATATATATTTCTGAGACACGATTACTTTTAAAACTCTTTTGACCAGCTTCAATCCATGTTTCTGCTCCAACCACAACGTAAGCGTGAGTTGAAAGTAGCGACTATGAGACGGACAGATCTGAGCGAAATGGCTAGCTGCGTGCTCGCTGAGTGCGACAAAAGAGACAGAAACTCAGAATTTGCTATGTTCCGAACAGAAAATCAGTGGTATGGAAGCATTTCGGGTTTAGAAAGAAGGAGGGTGTACTTGACAAAACCGCTGCAATATGCAAGATCTGCCAAGTAGAAATCAGATACACAGGCAACACCACAAACATGATAAACCATTTGAGCCGACGATACACAATTGACGTGAAGGACAGCAAGCGCGTTAGCAAGCTGGTAAGCAAGCTAAACTCGGGAGTCATTGATGAGTTTCCTGGAGAAATGGCCAAACAGTTCTATTTTTTTGTATAATTGTTTTTATTCGTTTTTATACACATACCGTGTCCAGACAGTTAATTGTAAAGTGCTTTCTGATATTTAAATTTAAACCATTTTCTATTCAAAATCAAGTAGACGTTAGAGACAAAAAACAAAAATAGTAAGACTATTTCCAATGTCTTACGTTCAATTAATTATTACTACGTTAACTGTCCGATTCACAAAATGAATGTCGTGGAACCTAGATACACCATACCATGCAGAAAATATTTGAGTGAAAAATGTATACCTGCTCTGTATGAAGAGGTGAAGAAAACTGTTCGACTGTCCTTGCAAAACGCTACGAGAGTAGCTTTAACTACGGATGGATGGGCATCTTGCTCCACCGAAGTTCTAGATCGTACTAAGATTTAGGAAAGTACTATGCATGACACTAACCTATAGGCTATTTCATTTTTCTTGGCCCAGTTTAGTAATTGTTATACATTTAGCCATTTTCATTTTGTAAATAAAGGAAATGTATTAGGGTACCATGTCTGACACTGTTTGAAAAACAATAACCTAAATAGGGCAACTTTAGAAAATACACTGTTAGTCATGTTTATTGCTGCATCATTTGCTGCAGACAGCTGCAAAATGTATGGCATGCCTTAACAATAAACATAATGCTGTGAATTTGGTGTAAGGTTCTAATTGAATATTTAATTACTGCTGAATGTATCGGTATCAAATCACATTAGCATACCTATTTAAAGTATCTAAATTAATCGAACCGAATCGAATCGAATCGAATCGTGGTCAAACGTAAGATATTATGATGCATCGAACCTTTGCCTAAAGAATCGGAAACGAATCGAATCGTGATGGGATTGAATCGTCCCACCCCTATTATTATATATTTAATGTGATTCATGAGTAGTTTGGCTAACATTAGATGTGCAAGAACAGGCAGTGGAGTAGCTACCTCCTACAATACTACACGATACCAGCCTATGCAATAAGAGTACATGGGGGAGTGGCTGACTGTTACAATACTAAATACACACAAGGCAAGAACACTCATTCACTCCTGCAGGCATAAGGTTTTACACTTTTAAAAATATTTTATATTGTGTATTGTTTTTTGCCATATTTTTCTTAAAAGACAATAATAAAGTTTAACTTGACTTGACATATTGTGTACTGTGATTGTTTGTGAAGGTATGGAAATTGCAACCAAATAAAATGTAGAACTTATTCAGGAATAAAGAGAATGGACAACAATAAAGAAGATACTATATGCAGATGTTGAAAAAAAAAGCATAGGCTACATTTATGCTGTGCTTTCCGCATATTTTAAATCTTTCATCACATAAAGCCTTTTGGACAAATGAACAGTGGAGCGTTTGAGCTGGAACTTGCTGGAAAACTGATGACGTAATTGCGTTACGTATGTTTAAGGCGGGGTGGGCTCATGCAGCCACTTACCCTGTCCCAAGCAGCTAATTAGTCATACAGAACCACACCGATCCACTCGCAGATTAGAGCACAATTAAACACTAAAATACATGCATACAGGCACAAGAGCATTCATCAGCTGCTGTTCATATCTCTGAATGAAGCTGAAATATCAGCGAATGATTGGCTGAATAAGTAATTAAGTGCATAATTAAGTCTGAAATCCAGAAACAGATTTTGCCCTCCTTGCCCATTCCTGGTGTAAGGCTGGAAAAGGTATTATCAGTCATAAACCCTTGGAGCCGGTGGTGACTTCCTTGAGGATGCAATAAAACAATTTACCTGGTGGCCTGAGAACCTTTTCCTCTGACCTCTCACGGCCTCGTAAACTACAGCTGGGGTTGAGCCTACAACTGGACATGGCATCCCTAATGACGCCGGGAACTAAGGCCTGCTCACAGGTCTTTTACGGCCTAGGTTCTGGACTGAATGGTGAACATATTAAACAAAGCTGTATATGTATTGTTAGCAATCAAAAGTATTGCTTTTCGTGGTCAAGGAGGTGGATCAAGGATACTCTTCAATTCAATTCGAATGGTTAAATCACTTTGTCTTTATTGTGTCAGCTCGAAGTCTTTACAGAAGAACACAATGGATCTGTGGTCCTCTGGGAGCGCGCGCTTGAAGCGCGCTCTCGCGCACACGCTCGTGCACGCTCTCCCGAAAAAACCCCCATCTCTGCTACTGTGGTGCTTATATACTGTAGGCTAAAAAGGGGTTTGTACATCACTGGGCGTATAATTCAAACCAATCAAACGTTTAGAATTACACGTGTTCAGTTCATGTCTAGTATTTTTCCATTATGATAGAAACTTATGAGTTTTGGCGTTTCCTGTTTTGCATAAACTGACTCTGCTTTTGTGGCAAATCCTTTATCTGGAGAATGCTCAGGACAGTTCTGAGGCCCTCCCTCTCAGAACTCTCAGAACACAGGCCCAAGGTCACTCATTCGAAACTTAACTACCACAGACAAGTTT